>JAWPHD010023386.1:0-22241 GCA_037043455.1 Cyrtodaria siliqua | reverse complement strand
TGGCAGTGATATTAAGTAAGAGACTAACCACTCAGCCACGGAAGTCCCCCATATCAACTTACCAGCAAAAGGAAGACTCAGCAGCAACTGCATGTGCAAATGAATAAAACAGCATCTGCCACTGTAATTAATTTATATAACTTACCTCAAAAAAGGTGGTGATATACATGTACATAGATATCATTAACTTTTCAAATTAGAGGCACACAGAGCAAAGTAGCCGGGTATTAGATAGATACTAGTATACAATATTAGTAAAAGTATTCATATTAGCCTGGTAGAAAGGTTTAAGTAGCAGGGCGAATTAACCGCCTACCTCTTAATGACACCCCTTGATATAAATACTACCGGCGCTAAATAAAATAAATGCTCATATACCTGCAAGTCTGATGAGCATAATCCATAGACTGGCAATAATCATCTTAGTCCTGCCACAAACAGTACTCAACAAGGCGATAGGACAAGTTGAATTAGGTGTCCTGATAAGGAAAACCATATACAGAAAGAAATAAACTGATTTACTTCTTAAGACTGTGGCTACAATTAACGCTGAAACCTATGCACGTTATGGCGAAGGCCATGAATTCTTACCCTAATCATTAGAGTATGACGGAGAAGCCGTAGTCACTTACATCATCCTTGATATTCTTGTGACGGAACTCGACAGCAGGTATCGACTTCTATCGAGGTTACCTGCAAAACAAGTTCTGTAGTTAAGTCCGTAAGGACAGAAAAGAACAAAGTAATTCACTAAGAATCTTTAGTTTAAGACAAGTATCAGATTCCTGTAGTGGTTATAAGGCAAACCATGAGAGGAAATACTTTAAATTGAATACTCTTAACGCTTTTGTAAACGCCGAGATATTCAAAGATATAAAAGCATTAAATAAGTTTCTAAAATCGAGAACATAGGTAGACAATGCTTAAGAAGTGTTTACAAATGTTGCAACAACTTGGAAAAAAGGGTAATTCTGTTCGACAAAAGAATGAATTCTATTTGAGAATAGAATACCACCAGGCCTGCTATTAATCAGAATCAGAGATAAGACTTCGATAATTTACCTTCTCTGATGTAGATGGCCTGTATAGAGCGCCCTGTCAGTAGGAAGATATGACTTCCCTATGAATTAAAAAGGCCTTTCCCAGTAGGGAGCACCGTCTAGGAAAGTATGATTTCCTAAAGAGGTCTCAGTCCTATTGATGGTAAGTGTTTCTGACACCACACTGAAAAGGAAGAACAAGGAAAGTGTCTCTGACACATTTTACTAGTATGTTAAAAGTATGTGTCAGAAGTGGGATCTGAAACCACGTGTAAGGTCGTGGACCAGAACACTCGTTTATGAAGGTATAACCTTGAGTCTGGCGCATTAGACCATTCGGCCCTCCTGACAGGTAATCCATATGTTTATCTTTATTTCTTAATTGCTATCATATGATTTGATTACCTGTTAGTTCAATGTCATGTTCACATTGTTATGAATATTACAATAAAATATTCTATTCTATTCTATTTAATCTGTGATTATACAACACGTAAGAAATTATAATAACAGATAATTGTGACCCATGACAGAAACTTCCCTTACATGTGAGTACCAACACATAAACCTAAGTCCTCTTCCCATACCATAGAAAGAAGTCTTATTTAGCTTCCCTCCAGACAACTAGTCTGGATTTTATACTAGCAGAGACCTTCAGAAGAGACTATATCCTTCGTTAGGTGGCCCTAACCATAACAACGGTATTGAATACAGTAAGAATACCGTAAGAATACCCTTTCGGCCCTAGGCCGTGCTTAAAAGCATAAATTTCAGCTGAGGAAGTATTACCTGAGCTGTCTCTAGACAGGTGACGGTTGCTCCTAGACCGCCCTCTGTGTGTTGACTCTCTGAAAGGTGACCTGGAGGAGTGAATGGAATCTGTTCTGAGGACCTTCAGATTACCCATGAGGCAGAGAGTTTGTAGTCGGCGTGACCCCCGCACTACCTGGTAGCTTGAGCAGGAGTGGGTGGGGTACGGGACTTTCTTTAGTGAGCGCAAGATAGTCGACGTCGTTCATTGACTGAGCTAAGCGGGCTATTTGGTTGTCTCCAAGCGAATGCGACCACTCCAACAGTGTACCCACGAGGTAGAGAGTTATCTGAGTCACCATGGTCCCCCGGACAGGAGTGGGTGGGGTATGGGACTGCATATGGCTGGGTTGGGGGACATCACCGATAGAAGGTCAGGACTTCGTACGGGTGATGTTTCCAATCCCTGGGAGTCCGGACGGGCCGTAGTGGGCTAGGGCCCGACTCCCCATTGATGTTTCCTTCACAGGAGTGGGTGGGGAATGGGACTGCATATGGCTGGGTTGGGGGACATCACCGATAGAAGGTCAGGACTTCGTACGGGTGATGTTTCCAATCCCTGGGAGTCCGGACGGGCCGTAGTGGGCTAGGGCCCGACTCCCAATTAGACTAAGGTCCCACTCCCCATTGCTGTTACTGAAATATAGAAAATAACAGCAGAAGGTGTTCTAAAAGCACCAACTGTGATTATATAACAAACAACACGAACCCAATAATATAAGAAAACTATTTACTGGAGTGTTGACACGAGTAGGAGGGGTGTCTACGTTCCGGTGTCAAATTCAAAACTTCTAATAGAAGTTAAAAGCTATTTTTCGACAGAATTTACAAATGTTGGTAAACCGGAAGTAGACAGCATATGGTTGTTTACGAATTGCGGTCTGAATTAACTGCGTAAAGAACAAAAGCCGGTGTAAAAAACACCAATTACGATCATAAACTCGTAAGAAAATAACATATGGGAAGTAAAATTAAAGTAATAAAACAATTAAAACCATTTGTTACGTGGAAAAAGACAAATATTTTGAGACCGTCGATTTATCGCGTTCTTTACCGATGACGCCACGACGGAAAGAGGAAGTAACTCTGTGTGACTCTTGCTTGTACGGGTGTATTTGGCGGCGCCCTTGGTGCCGGGAGTCCCGGGAAGGGTATTTGGGGAAGTTTTTCCGTTCGTGGATTAAGGCAAGTTGAGTATCTTGCAATTGTAATGTTGTCGTAAGCTATCTATAGACCAATACCATAGACATTCTATTTTTCTTCTTTTAAATCTGTTATTCATGAAAATTAAGAAAATCTTAAGGCATGTTGCTCTGATGAAGGCATGTTGTTTTTCCTTTCTTTTCCAGGAAGGCATGTTGCATGCGACATGCCTTATGATCCTGGGGGAAACCCTGCAACACTGTAACGCTCCCTGTTATAAATTCCGACAGAAAGTATAAGTTTCTGTCCTGTCCCTCAGTCATGTGTAAACTTGAGAAGTACTTGACGTTATAAATACCTAGAATTTTTCAAAATTATATTGTTTATGTATCAAATGAACATTATAAGTTTCAGTTTCATTTATCTGTCGGCAGGAATGTAAGTATACAAGATGGTGGGTGATGGTTGGCCAAGTGGAACTTATTTACATGCATTGAATACACCTACAGATACATCTTTTGTTATTTACGCACCTTCTTTAAGGGAAGGGGGCAATTAAAATAGCTTTGCCAGATATGGTATAAGCATTTAAATGGGAGTATTGAATTGAAATATCACAATGTACTCGACAGGTACTTGATATGAAACAAAAGGGGCCTTGTTTATATGCGTACAGTGTTGTAAAGAGGATATGATTCAATGTTACAGACACCCATGCACTTGATAACTTGTGAAATTGTATTTAACCGTAAATCTTCGGACACAATCGAAAGTGCATACATTGCAGTGCATAATCCATTTTAGTTACTTAGTATACGCCGGTAATACAGAGTCAACGGCTCATCTACACCAGCAGTTTCGCGAAAATTATAGAGAAAAACTGCTTTAGCGATGATAATGATTTCCGGACAAGAAAACTAGCCCATTCATATTCATGATTGATCAATTTATTTTATAGACCCACTGTGTTAAACTATAGAGCACTACAGACTGAGTGGACTTGAAGATGGACCAATCTGCTTCTGTCCATTTTGGTCCTGATTTATTATCCATAAAATCCCCTAGCCTCACCATTAACTAAATTGATATTTTTCCTTGATGGCTTTTGTCAAAAGTGGCTTAATTATAACTTTAATAACTGCTTTAATCCCTGTTGTTGTCCATAAGTCTTGCTCCGAACAGCTGTTTCTAGGAGTTGACCAGTATATTGGTTTAAGTATTGTCCTGGTCAAAACTGATCAGACTGGGTGAATTGTTATGTATATTTTGAGTATTCAACATGGGGGTTGCCTGCAATAGACCCTGCTTCCAGGCCTTCCTAGATACAAATACCCAAAAGACTGCCGAGGTCCAGTGTATAGCACTGTTGCTAGTGTATATGACTATATCACTGTTGCCAGTATATAGCACTGTTGCCAGTGTATAGCACTGTTGCCTCTGAATCCGAAGCTCATGGTTTGGAACATTGGCACTGCTGCGGTTACTTAGGTGTCGTTAGGAAAAACACTTCCCTTCTAAAGCTTTGTTCGTCAGATGGGAACGTTAGCGGGACGATCTCGTGTAACAGTACATTAAAGAACCAAAAGAATCTATTCAGTAGTAAGAGCACTGCTGCAGGGAATGGTTCCAGATTCCTGATTATCCTTGCCCTCTCTCTGAGGTGGCTCAGAATAACCTAAACAATGTGCTGTTTAATCGACTTGATTAAACAGCAATTCAATTCTCCCCAAGGGCTGCTACAAAAAATAGACCATCATTGACCAGGTACAGAAATAAATGGCATGCAGCTAGTGTACTTAACCTAATAATTTCCAGGGTCTTCCACAGGAATGTTTTAAGGAGTAGTGGCATTTTAAAAATGTGGATTGTTATGGGAGAGGATATTCATTCTGTCACACATATAAACTAAACAAAATGTTTTTGATGAAAATTCAGATATTATGTCATTCTATTTGGTTTGTATATTTACATTAGAGACTAAATTGCTTTTGTTTCAGATTGCTACTTTTTAACTATTTTTTATTTACAGTTTGTGTAATTGGATCATGATCAATTTTGAAAAGTTAAGTTATAGTGGCAAGAATTTAAAGAGTAGGGGCAGAATTAAGGAGTAGTGGCAAGCACCTGTTTGAAGTTTATGGGTAGTGGTGCCACTATGCCTTATTGGCCTGGGGAAGACCCTGAGTTCTATTAAACAATATTTGCTTTAACAAAACAGTAATTCATGTCAATTGAAGAGGGGAACTGTTTGTTTTCAGCTCATCTCCTTTGATTACAAAGAGCTATCCAATAATTGGATCTTATCACAGAGATCAGATAGGCTGATAAAATGATAGACATCAAACAAGATTTGCAGGCCTGTGTAATTTGTGATGAATAAGCCTGTAGGCAGAGAATATAGTCAATTGTCCACTTTACTAAGATTACATTTGAAGATGACTTTAATGTTATTGCAGACTGTGATGAAGTGTGTAATTTATAGTTGAATAGTGAGGATTAAAGTAATATAAATAATAAATAACAAAGTGTGTTCTCTTGGAAAAGAGTTGATGTGTTGTTTTGTTAATTGATTATAATTGCAAAAGTACAAACGGTACAACAAATATAACTATAATCATTCATTGTTCTTGGGACAAACATGACTTTCTGAGGTTCATTTTGGTGATCAGGGGTTTAGCATGTCCATTGTCCAACATACTCAGGCCAAAAATAAAATTATGTTTGTTTCCCCTTCCCTGTTTCCCCTTCCCGACCCATGCAAAAAAGGGTTGGGTAGGTAGGTAGGTAAAATATTTTTTTTATTTCATTTCTTTTATTTGAGATCAAAACTGGAATACATGCTACCTATAAGACACATTTAAGACAAAAAAATAAAAAATATCGGTGTCGAAAAAATAATTCGGGTCGCGGCAATTTCGGTGAGTCGGTCGGGAAGGAGAAACAAACATAATTTTATTTTTGGCCTCATGGATGTGGGAGCGGGCAGCACAATATCCCCACCTTCACTTTTAATTTAGACTTACTGTGTTGATTAATTTTCGATTTTTCGATGTTACTCACGTGAGTATTTGAGTATGCCATGCTACGCTGCTGCTGATTCACTTGGTATACAGCCTGACCCAATTGAACAAGGTCTTACCTACCACTCCACTGTCTCCGATAACCAAGGACCCTAGAGTATGCAGCCGTTATAAAGAATATTTGAATGTTCCAGTGTTTACAAATTAATGCTATTTGAAAAGGTCAAGAGAAAGGAAGATCATTATGGACATTAGCGCCAAAACAGTTGACTGATTTTTTAAGATATTTAAATGCATTTCCATTCACAAACACTGACTTGAGAGATCTTCAGTCTTACAATACAAGTGCTTCACATGTTATCTGACACCCCGGATCTTTACATGGGTATTTGTGGGTCAAAGGATCTATCCATGTGAAACCATTTTGGGCTTTCTTGGTTAATGTGTTTGTCTCAATTTTGCTTTGTTGATTGAAATTTTAGACAACTTAGTTTTGATGGACAGATATGGAGTCAAGTGATGGTTGAAAAGAAAATCAAACTGTTTTTAATGGAAAAATAGTTGAGGGAAACTTTTGCTGTAATTTGTTTTTGTTGATGAAAGTGTCACAAATAATGATGGATGTCTTGTTAAGGCATTATTGATGGCCTATATGGTGGGATTTTAATTACAAATATCAATCTCTGGTGTCACTGTATCTTTATCAAGAGCATAGTTTTCATTCAGATGTTTATATTAGCCTATGATGAGTTGACCTTATTCTTCACATAACATAAAAGGTGATGTACTTTTGCCACATTCCCTGCATATTATTTTTATTCGCACACCATATGTATTACCTCACCAAGGTTACTTTTTAAAGGAAATACCATGAATGAACACATACAATGTATATTTACTACCAAGGCCTGCTACATGTAGTTAAATTTTTAATATATTATATATCAGAATCTGTTACACATGTTACAAATTGTTCTGTTTGCTGGAATGTTGATATAAGAATTATTCCAGCTACATGATGAAAGGGTACAGCTGGCCACTCACTCAAGGCACCTGTTTTGTTCATCTATCTTACTAGATCATGTAGATATATCCCACTATTAACTAATGGCCAATACCGGTCAGCTGGGTGATATATGTGGGGTCTAGGCTCTGTTGTAATACAGCTGTGTAGATGATGTTGTTTTGGCTTTGGCATTCAATGAAGATACAACTTTGTAAATTTTAATTTAATATAAAAAAAAGTATGCAGCCCTGCCTTCAGGGTGTTGTAGTTTCTCTACAGGCACAGATGTACAAAAGCTCTGCTGCCAGTTACCAGCCCTTCCAAAAAATAACCAGTCTTGGACTGGCAGGCAGGCTGTTATTTCAGTAAAATGCAAAAACTGTCCTCTCCCACTCACTATTTTGCACAGAAACTTAAAAACATCATCAGGTGCAAAGCAATGTACAGTTTAAGAAATGTTGGAAATCCTTGCAAACTTTGTCTCATCCCTTGGCAGTCCTCAATAACGAGGGGCAGTCCTCAATAACGAGGGGCAGTTCTCAATAATGAGGGGCAGTCCTCAATGATCGAGGGGCAGTCCTCAATGATCGAGGGGCAGTCGTTAAAAACGAGGGGCAGTCCTCAATGATCGAGGGGCAGTCCTCAATGATCGAGGGGCAGTCCTCAATGATCGAAGGGCAGTCCTCAATGATCGAGGGGCAGTCCTCAATGATCAAGGGGCAGTCCTCAATGATCGAGGGGCAGTCCTCAATGATCGAGGGGCAGTCCTCAGTGATCGAAGGGCAGTCCTCAATGATCAAGGGGCAATCCTCAATGATCGAGGGGCAGTCCTCAATGATCGAGGGGCAGTCCTCAATAACGTTGAGGCGGAATATACATATAAACATACAGTCAACTAAATAAAACGTGATATTGATAAAGTATTTGAGAGGAAGTGAAAGGAAGGTGACATACTTTCATGATCCATTACCCCTGATTATAGCTCGTGGTGGTACTGTGGTTGCCCACAAAAATCCCATTCATCACAGACCAATGCTGCAGATGAATATTTAACCTCACCTTGAAATATAGTTGGTCAGGGATTTTATTGCCAGATAAAATATCTCCATGTATACAAGAAGTAAAACAACTATAAAAGTGTCACTCAAACTCAAATGTTTCAGTTTATTTAAACCAAGTTTATTACCAATAAATCTTCATAAGGTCAATGCTTTAGATATAACATTTAGATGATAAGTGTAAGGTAGATGTAGAAGCATGGCATATCAGAGTTAATGATTTCATGGCTAATTAATCAAATGGTCATTTTCTCACACAAGTATGAACATTAAATGTACCACCTATGACTATTACTGCCATAATGTATAAATTATTTTTGTATCCTACTATATGAAATTAATCATTTTCGCCATTTTAACCATTTCAGGAAAATGATATGTGTCACTTGACACATTTTCTAACTTCACTTATGTACATGGTCTACACTGTATGATACATACATGTTTGGCATTTGTGAAAAATGATATTTGCTGTAAATGTACATGAATGCTTTAAGTTTAAGTACACATTAAGTACTGCATTTGGTAATTTAACAAGAGAATTGTCTAAAATATCCACTGTCAGCTTCTAGAATGTCTTGTCCATAGGTGCCATTTTACAGGTGTATAAGGAGTTCATTAACTGCTGCTATTGAAAACTGAACAATGTACCAATCATCCTTTGGTCAGCTTGAGTGGACAGGATGATGACCAATTGGTAATATCCAGCTGTTCTATTTGATTGTCCATTTCAGGTTTGGACACAATTGTTGAAAGGTAGTTGAACCCCTAATCATTTCACACCTCTGAAATTGGCCACCCTTATGTAATTCAATACCCCAATTTCTGTTGGATAGTACTGCGTGTGTATAAGCGTTTATTTATCCTCGCTGTATTGCACTAAGCATTTTAGCGAGCAGACCTCGGTTTAAAGTCTCATCCGAAGGACTGGTAAGGTAGGAAATACTTTTCTGAAATATTTCGATAATTAACCCAAATTCGGTCTTGGCTGGGATTGAACGCACGATCCCTGGGTTACTAAGCCGCAATGCTAACCATTACACCACGGCGCTACCTCCGTACTGCCAATTTCAAGCTTCATTATATACTTGGTAAGGATCTAAAGAAGGTCAGCAGTTGGGACCTTTATTAACCTTTGATCATTGACTGTGATGATCACTGTGTTATGATTATCTAATCCTTCTCCCTTGTCCCTTTTAGGCTCATACCAAGGCCACCTATCAAAGCTGATACAATATGCAGATTTGACATGCAAAGCTATAAGTCATAGGCCCTTTATTTAGAAAAAAAATAATCAAGTAAAACAGTCTTTGAACATATAACAAGCTGCAGGTAGAGTTTTTAGTTTTCATGTAAGTCATACAGTACTGATAAACTGATCACTTGCTGCTAAACTGTTCTATCTTGTGTTCTTTATTTATATATAGTCACGCTAGTTTTGCTTTCACTCCTGGCCCGATTGCTAAAAATAGAGATTAAAGAAATGCTGCAGCTTATAAGAACATGTGTGAGGAGATGATAAGCTAATTTCCAAAACCAAATTGCCAATCCTTTTTGTTTACATGCCGAAACCTGGAATTTAACAATTTCTACCTATGCAAATAATATGTATGTATTCAGTCTACTTGAAATGTGCTGATGAGAGATAAATGAATTCCATTTCTGTTAGAAAGAATATGAATATGTTACAACTGGTTCTATCCAAAATCTAAGCATGGTGTGAATGAAAGCTGTTAGATTTAACCCTAGATTACCATGATTACTCAACACCTTTGTTGTTCTCTAATGAATTCATTGAGTGTAATCCTATGATTTATAGTTCCATCTACCTCTGCATCCCCTATGGTGCAGAGTGGGCTATGATATTACAGTAAATCCTACTTGGCTAATATTTAGCTCAGGCTGTGCCTGTAAGATATAACAATTGAGTGTGAAACACCTCCAAAACCATATACATTTCCTTCCAACAAGTGCTTTATCAGTTATGTACATACCAGACATCCATCCCCTATAGTGTGGAGTGTGCCATGATATTACAATCATGATGTATAGTAGTTACATATAGCTTAAATCACTCCTGCTGGGCCAGTGTTTCTAAGTGTGAAACACCTCCAAAACCATATACATTTCCTTCCAATGTGCTTTACCAGATTTTCAGTCTTTGATATTTTCAAACCAGACATCCGTCCCCTATGGTGTGGCGTGTGCCATGATATTACATGATGTAGTTAGCTTTAATTGCTCCAGCTGGGCCAGTGTTACTTGCTTTACTTTGTATCATTTCAGCAATATCTGATCATGGATTCTTTGATTTACACCTTCAACTGCTTAGACTGGTATCAGTCTATAAATTAGACTATAAATAATAAATTTAGACAAATTAAAAAATAAGATAATACTCTGCATACAAATTATTTTATTTCAAGCTCTGTTTCTCTCCATGGCTTAATGTTGAGATAAGACTATACAAGTTATAAGTGGAGATATTTGCCTCTTTCAGTGCTAAGGAAATTCTGTAATGATAGGTTATAGTTAAAATGTTATAATATTAAGGACTAATGCCAGTCTAGCAACTGCTGTACATGTACATTGACTGTAGAATTTTGATATGGGGATATCATAATTGGAAATTGGCTGCATAGAAAATACCCATTACTTGATCGTGAATTATCTTGTTGCAATTGTTGCCAAAATTGTTATAAAATTTCAGACTTGGTCGCAGCAAGCTGCATGATTCCAAGAAACAAAATGTCTATGACCTACTGAATGGTATAGGTAATGTTGTTATCAGACAAACATACAGGAGGATTGGTTCAGTTGTTATCTATTTCGCTTACAAAAAAAAAAGGAGTAGCAAAGTATTTGATCAAATCTCTTGTCAGATTTGACTTTTCGTTGAACAATCCCACAATGCTTGAGGGAATTTAGACCCGCCGCCAGTGAGGGGAATAGGAGAGTGCACTTATTACCTTTATTTATATTAAATAAATCATTGAGCTATTACTATGCACAATTGATAGACTGCATGTCTTTTGACTGCTGCAGTACTGGATGCTAAGAAATGCTCAGAAACAGATTTACATATATATACTGAAATGAAAAAGGAACGCATAAACAAAAAAATGCCTATACTACACTATTATATACACCTAATTCCACGTAATATTCAAGATATATCCCAACGTGTTTTGTACAAAAAGGGGCTACAACTACGGAAAGGACAACTCTCATGTAGCAGACCTTTTAATCAAAGTATACTTTGTTACACAAAATTCATAAAAGTTGAAGTTTCGCTTGAAAACGTCAAGCCATTTTAGTATTGTGTTTAATGTTAAGAGATTGCAGCATTTAAAACCTAAGTTTGCTCACCTGATGGAGCCTAATGCGTCTTCTGTCGATAATGAAACTTTAAAGGGGTAACCATTGGTGTGTTCAGTGCTGTTTAAACCTTCTTTCTGAAAGGACAGGCCTAATGTTGCCCTGTACCATTCGATTAGCAGTACTTAGCATATTAAACATACAATATTTGTAGCATGTTCACTGAAATTTCCTTTGTATTTTCAAAGGTGTAAATTGTTTATTTGAAATAACACGTCAGAATAAATGGTGCACTCTAACTATCAGTTATTGGAAGTTAGAGTATGGCAAGTACATGAAATGGACATCAACTCGACGAGACCATACTCTATGTAATAGATTATATAGAGTATGGTCTCATTGAGTTGGTTAATTTAAACATCGCGAGGTGTTTAAATTAACCAAGGAGATGGAACCATACTCTGTTTGTTTTGTAGCATGTCCATTTCAGCTCCCTGCCATACTCTAACTTCCAATAACTGGTAGTTGTAGTACACCATTTATTCTGACAGGCGTTATTTTCAATTAAACGATTTACACCTGTGCTATTACAAAGGGAATTTTCAGTGGCCATTCTACAACTATTACATAGTGGAAATACCCATTACGCGTTTCTTTTTCCTTTCAGAATATCTATATGTTCATACCATTAATATTGTCTGCATTTAAAACACTGATTGAAGCAGTGCTGTGGCTGCAGATCTCAATCTAAATAATTATGAAGTCTGACAAAAAATATGGTAATTATATTCTGGTAGTCGTGGCAGTTTATGAGTGGGTAAATCTTCTGATTCAGCAGACAAGTTGGAAAAGTAAGTTGTAAATGTGAAAAGAACAACTCTTTTCTGTCAGAGAAACCGCTCGATGTCAGAAAAGCTACCTTAATTGCTATTTATGGTACCCAGAACATCAAAGGTAGTACACTCTACCTTAATATTTGAATGAGATGATCAGTGGAATGTACAACTAAGCTTGATGTCTTGAAAAGTGGTATCACTATAGTTATGTACATGGATCGTCTTTTGAACTAACAATTGCCGCGCTTACATTGTGTGAGATGGGCTGCATGCTTGCTGTTCTCATGACTTGCATCTTCCACATTGTCAGTTAAATAGTACTTAACTAGTTATTAGTGGATTATTAGTTGGGCCCCTCTGAAACTATATGAAAGAGTAGCATTTTATGACCACATGAACTGTTGTTCACTTGTGCAGTTTATTATAAATTTATGATTTGCTATTTTATTGCTCTGGCATGTTCAGACTGTCTGATCAGTAATAACATAGGTGTTACTGGATGTGTATCCTGCGTATGTGACACTTTCAACATTAATGCTGTGGTATGTGACACTTTCAACATTAATGCTGTGGTATACATATAATAAACAACAAAGAGATTGATGCAATCATTATCCAATTTTCACAGTCCATTTCCTAAATAGCACTCTTGGGTGTTACAATATCAGACAAGTTTGAACTCCATTGAGACTTGTATATCCCCACATTGCAGCACCATAGGTAATTTAGCTTCTCACTCTAATAGGATATTTTGTAATCTTCACACTGTTCTTGTGCAATTATCATCAATATTAAATGATGATCATTTATCAATGTGTTGTTCCAGTAACAAAATATCAACTTGTTCTCGCTTTAAAACAAGGTGGTATTGATTAGGGATATTCCCAGGCAAACTGCTATGAGATTTTGTCTATTAATCTGGAATTAAAAACTTTGTTCAAACAAAATTTCAACAAACCAAACAAGAAGTTGATGGCAATCAGGATATTGGGGATCAATAGATTTCTATTATATCCACAAATCAGTGTTCTGTGATAGATTTGTATAGTCAGAAATGTTCCCTTTTATTTCTCGAGTAATATGTATCTTGTCCTTATCATTAAGTATTTTATGAATTGACATTTTAATAAACATGAACGTTTAGATGCCATCTCGCTCACATCTCTAGAGCAGAGGCAGGAAAACAATAAACGTGGCTCCAGCGTAAATGGAGTTTCTACAATAGAATTTGCAGCAACTCTGCAGTTCAGGGTGAGACGGTTCTAGGCCCATTCTCCATATTTTATCTCGATGTACATAGAGGATGAGCCTGGCATGTTCATTCCTGTTAGGCGCCATAGAACCTTTCATTAAACCCAATTCAATTCATTTTTTTATCAAAATTTATGTTCTAAACTCCTCTTTAACTCCTCCGAGATACATGTGACCACATGAGACCACCTATATTTTCAGAATGTTATAGCTTTTGATATTTTCATAGTTCAAGAAAAACATAGAAAGTGCTGAAACTGTGATAAACTAACATTAAGTATACTAAAGGTGTGTTAGCAAGGTAGAACAAATATTTGGATAATCTGCTCTGTTTAATCTCCTGCTATATTTAACTAAGCATTTGTAAATGGTTGGAAATAGTACTTTTGTGGTATCATAATAGATTACACTCTCTTGACCATGGAGCATTTAAAATCTGTCAACATTCTTGAAACTTGTGAAAACTTTAAACCAACTTTAGGACTGTAAATATAGAGATGAATTACCTAAAAGTTTCAGTAAAATGAAGTCATTCTGTCACAAGTCAGTGAGTCTGCTGATAAATATGCATCAAATTAAACAGTAATAGTGATCTGTTTGAATGTGTGGTACAATGGTGACATGTTTTATTGACTTCTTGCTGACAGGTCGTATCTTACAAGTAGAACACAATGTTCCAACTTGTTGTCTTTCTTTTGATGAGAAATGGTAGTATGGCTTCCACTGTCATTAATTTATTGATCAGGGAGTATAGGGGATGATTTACCTTCATGCAACAGACAGTAATGATAATAACTAAGTTTTCAAGTACATTCAGCTTGAAGTAAATATATATATCAAATTTCAAGATTCTGGTAAAAGAACAGTATGTGATATATATATACAGTTATGTTGGAAATTTATTTGAATTTTTACTCATCCTGTATCAATGAGCATTGTCATGGCAAGCGGACGAGTGTAATTTTCCTGCCCTGATATTTATATAAAAATAAGTTTTAGAATGCTCAGAACTAAAAGATTTGCAATATGTTTGCTAGAAATTTTAGAATTTCAAGTTTTTTGAATTGATAACATATATAAACATAAACATAATTTTATAAACTTTGCATCATTTATGAACAAGCTACCGTACACTGCTTATTAAAAAATCGGGTTGACAATAAGGGCCTTAGAATGGCCAGTGACAAAGAGGTTGCTGGGTGTTCTAAGGTGGACCAAACCTCACTCTTACCCTATTGTCATCCAAATAAAATGGAACAGTGTAAATAAAGAAATCCCCATCAGGCTATATCTTCTAACAACTAAGCAGCATTAATAGACAATATAAGTAAAACGCAAAGATGATCATGTATATTTGAATAATAATTTTTAAAAAAGCCTTGAAAGCCACAAAAGTACTCACTCAATGACTTGGCAGAAGCCAGAGCACCATTTAAACATGGTTAATTAGATGGAGTTCAAAGGATCAAAACATTTACTAAGTTCAAAAATGTATGGTTTTTGTTTAGGCAAAAAATACACACTTACAATCACACATTTTTGCCCAGGCAGAAAATCAAACCCAGTAATTAAATTGATCAGGAAGGGAGTTTGATAATCTGCAACCCTATAGCACTGTTTATCACCCTCAAATCAGTCTAATGTATAGCTTGTGAAGCATTTGGTTGCAGCTTTCCTGATTATCTGTGTGGTAATTATTGTCTTAACTATCAAAACAAGGATGTCAATCATACCAAGTAAATGACATGATGCTATCATCCCGCTGCTGTGTAGTCTGATTGATTTCATCATGGTTGATCTCAGTGGTTTACCCTAATTGATGGTTTCTAAAGCCTCATTGATCCAGAAGATAACTGGTACATACATCTATTGGAGAACCAGCTGTTCTGGCTGTAAGGACAGCCGAGGACAGAGACATTTCTTTGACTTCTCACCACTCTGTTGTAGAGTTGATTGTGCACAATAGTTCAAAATAAACCCTCGAGGATGTATTTTGATTAAGAGCATTGAACTAAGAATTTTGTTTTGGATATTCTGTGATGTTTAAGTCAATGTATTTGACTCACTTGAACTGTTCATGATTGTAGCTTTAATAAATTGGCATATTAAAATAATATTATTAAAGAGACTATCTAACTGCTCAACGTGGGCTTTTATCCAAAATCCAATTAGGGACATAGACACACTTGCTAAAGAAAATTCGTGAAAAATTTGCTTTTTAAAAGTGACAGATTTGTATGTACATGTACTGTACATGAAATCAAAAACTGAAAGATGTGTGTTTGTTCTCGGAGCCTTTCACGATGTTTGACTTTCAATGAAATCTTTCATTTTATTAACAAGTTGTGGTTAGGGGCATGTCACCTTTGTTAACCTTTGTATAATGGCCTAGTGGATATCATGGTAGACTATACATCTGGAGATTACAGGTTCAAGCTTCTGTGTGTCCTTAGATAAGACATGTGGTCACATGTGTTGGATTTGACCCCACTAGCATGTTAAAAAAACATTTTAACCAGGCACAGTTCCCTGATTCCTATGAATCATTCCCTTTCCCGCTGTCTGTGGTGGCTCAAAACAACCTATGTGTTGAACGAAATTTTAATACAATTTTTAACAACGATCTTTCTTAATGTTGATTTTAAATGAAAACCAGGGAGAAAGTCCCTTCTGTCAACACATGATTTGCTTCAAATGACCGTCTTAACAATGAACTTCCTGAAAGTTTGATTTTCAGTGAAAATCTCATTCTACATTTATATCAACGCTTTGCAACACAAATGGAATTATCCTTCCTAGCAATGAACTTCCTGAAAGTTTGTCTTTCACGTTAACAATGAGCTTCATTTGACTTTTAGAGGAAATCCATTCTGTCTGCACCTTCTTTGAAACATATGGGATTATCCTTCCTAGCAATGAACTTTGTGAAAGTTTGCCTTTCAAGAAAACTATCACCTTGTGATGAGCTTTTAAGTTTGACTTTCAAAGAAACTCCATTCTTTCAAGGTGCATGTATGGTTTGCTAAAATCGCCTTCTTAACAATAGTATGCGTTTCAAGGAAATTGTCTCCTTGTAAACAATGGGCTTCCTTCAAGCTGACTTTCAGAGAAACTCCATTCTTTCAAGGTACATGTATGGTTTGCTACAATCACCTTCTTAACAATAGAATGCATTTCAAGGAAACTCTCCTTGTAAACAGTGGGCTTCCTTCAAGCTGACTTTCAAAGAAACTCCATTCTTTCAACGTTCGATTCCTGTCAACAGGTTGTTGTTTGGTACACTTGTACAATCATGTTGTTTACCATGCTGTGTTGTTTACTACAGACGCTATGTGGTTGTTGGCCAATCAGTTCCACATCTAGAGTAGTGCTTCTAAATGTCAGAATAAATTTCCTCATATACAGTTTCATCAATTATTAACATCACTTGGTGTTATGATGTTATGGAGTTACAATGTTACTGATATAGGCCAGTCACAATATAACAATGGCACATATTGGCAGCCACTTGTTATCAAGGTCTTGTCGGAAGCAACGTCAAGAAATCTGTATTTGGGGGCACTGTTCTATTAATTTCAACTCGCTAATGCAACTTTAACTTATGGCAATACAATAAACCTTAGTATTTCACACGCACATGGCATGGCACTTTTTAAAGAATTTTATTCCAACAAAATACAGACTATTTCATTATTAATTCAGTCTCATCTGACTATATTTGAAGAGTTATTATTCATAGCCTGAGGGTCCACAATTACATGCCTTTACTAGTCAGAAACGGAATTCTAGCATGTTCATTGATTTCACAATGCATGTGAGTTCTGGGACATATCTTTATATTTTAACCCTTAACCCACTAAGCATGACTATAATAGCCTTTGCGTCCATTGTAAATCCAGATCAGCGTGGGACTAACTCGCAGGCTGATCAGGATTTACAATGTCCATCTGCTGATTAGTCATTTCCCCCCAAAACACCCCTTTGTCACATAAATGGAATAGTCCATTAAATATGTAGCGGGTTATGGGTTAAGGCGGATTCTAACAATAGTTTTAATAATTGTTTTTGCATATATATATTTGTTAGTTTTTTAACTAATTTTGGCCATGTTTTTTTCAAAATCAGCCAAACAAAACACAGCTACATGTAGATGATTGACTTTGTAAAGCACTGCATTAGATGGAATAGGCTATATCCTGCATGCTGTGCCCTGAGTAAATAATAAAGACTTAATTTTAGGTAAAAACTTGTTTGTCTTGTCAAAAACAAAATCATACAAGGACATCAGTCTGTGATATATGGTTTCCTAGCAAAGTGTAAATATATAAGAGTCAAATGGTCAGTAGGCCATTTAAAGTTTATGATGGTCATTTTACACCATAGATGTATGATAAAGTAAGTAATGGGTCTTGGGTGTGAATTTGGTACTTAAATTAGCATAAGAGCAATGTCATACAATGGGTTCTGTTTGATATAATTGAGGAATAATGAAAAAACACCATATATCCAACGGTAATTTAAATGTATATGAAAATGACGTAAAACACCATACAAATACAAAAAAATGTATATAACCAGTATATGGCGTGGTTCAAATGGTATAGGTAACAATTACAGTTTTGACAGTCCTGGATTGTTTATGACATTACTAAATTGATATAATGATGAATTGAATTGAATTGGATTTTATAGTCGCACCAACAGCTAAGGTCATATGGCGACTTTCCAGCTTCCACTGGTGGAGGAAGACCCCAGGTGCCCCTCCGGTAAATTTTCGTGCACAAGCGGGCACCTGGGTAGAACCACCGATGTTCTGCAAGCCAGCTGGATAGCTTCCTCACATAAAGATTCCTAGGCCCCTGAGGGATCGAACCTACAGTGGTGAGGGGCAAGTGATTGCAAGTCAGAGACTCTAACCACTCGGCCACGGGCGCCCCCGATATAATGATGAAGACCTTCTTTAGACATCCTTGTCTGTCGGATGGGGAAGTAAATCGGGCTGTTACCTTGTATCAAAGTCTATTCTCCAAGCATGTTAAAAAAAACATTGGAATCTATTTGATAGCAAGGGAAGGTTCCCAGATTTCTACATTGTATGTCTCGTTGCTCTTTTTTTGGGGTAGCTCAAAAAAGATAATGTGTTCGTGAGTTGTTAAATATTTAAATTTAGACATTGATGTATACCATGTTTAGACATGGGCCCAAGTCCTGCCTGCGACCCGATCTTTGTTCTCTTCTCTAGGAAAATTGACCATTGTAACGCATGTGAAGTCCCTTCTTTCGAAGTGCTTGTACTTATTCTTTTTGTAACACAGATTTTTTGAATTTTTTTAATCTCAAGTTTGTTAAGCAATTACAAAACAAGGTCAATTGATCCTCTGTTTATTTTTTCCCCAAAGAAGTTGATAAATTATTTTCAGTTTATTTTCCACTTAGGCGAAATAGGAGACTTGACATGAGAATGTAAATAAAACTGACACTTTTAATCCCCTTGCATAGAATTTTACTTGCCCAATTGAGTCGGCCATATCATAATAACATTTAAACATTCCATATTTACCATGCAATATTAAGCACTTGTTATTTGCATTAATTCCCTAAATGGCCTGTTATTAGTAAACTGATATAGGGGTTCAGCTTTCCGTAGGACAGTTAGTGGTTTTGCATGTGGTTTCATAAGCTTACTACTGTATACTGTAGACGACTGCTATTGGGAAGGCATGTTTTACTTTCACTGTTACTAGATTGATTTACCAGTTTGTAAAGAAGCCCTTACATATGACCTACCGCACACTTTTACTACCAAGGACCAAGACATTGATATGGGGGTATCAAGTTACTTTATTTACATTGAACAATAGATTCCAGCTCTTGTGTTGGGTACCTCAATGTTTTCCTTTCATTTGGAGGATGACTGTACCAAAAAATATAACATTGCCTGTACAGCTATATGTTAATGAGCATTTGAATGATTAAGCAGCCTCATCTATTTCCTAAAGTGACACATTTTAGAAAAGGACATGACTGTTGTAGTGTAGTGTAAGTGCAAAGTTGAAATTATCCATTTACCGTATGTCCTTATTCTACTTTCTGTAGAATGTCAGGATATTTTTACATGCTTTCCTCGTCATCTGGGAACCATGCCACCAAATTCCCCCCCCCCCCCCCCCCCCCCCCCCCCCCCCCCCCCCCCCCCCCTCCACTACATCTAGACAAATCTCGGGAGCACACTTTGCGTTTTACGTCATTGTCAACGCGTATTTTAGGCTGTATACTATTGATCCCCTAAAGTATGTTACTATTGTATTTTTTAGAGTGATCCCTATTAAAAGTATGTTACGGTTCTGTTTTAGAGTAACCCCTACTGCATGTTACTATTCTAGTTCAGAGAGACAATTTGACCTACATGAATATTTAATAGTGTTACATTTTTTCAAACCTAGCTTTTGTAAAGAATCATTTTTGGCATTCCAAAAATTGATACCTCTGTGCTAAGCATTGAAGCCTACAATACTTAGATATCATCCGTAAACGATTCTGTCATTGTTATTGAAAAATACCCCTTGATTACTGCTCCTTGAATGAATATTTATTGGTATTATGATATTGCAATAAAATATCACTTAATCTTTCGATATTAATAAAAAAACAATTTACCATTAATCCAAGCAGATCTTCTTATTATAATAAAATGTCCATTGTAATCTGCTTTGAGGCAGATTTCCTGATAGCCCTGTTTCATATTTGTAACCTATCTGATATACCATTTATAAGATATTTGAGAAGAATATGGGTTGAAAATAAATTTAATTACTGTTCAGAATATGATATGCAAGGTGTGGTTCATACTTTGAGCCACAGGCTAATGGTCCTTGCATAAATGTCAATCAACGATTGGATCTGGTATACATTTTTTTTTGTTTCTGCAACATTGGTTTACCAAAATATGCTCTACTGACTTGGAAATCCATCAACAATTACAAAAAATCCCAGGTAAGAAGGAGGTCTGCACATAAAAACCAATATTTACGAATCCGTCACGCGACTCTCACGCGACAGTTACGGAGTGCATTGAATCTAATTTAAATTTCCCGTTGTTCTCGTCATTTGTTTACATTTACAGGTCAAAGTCACATTTTATAAATTGTAACGAAATAAAAGAATATTGATATGAAAGTGTTGTAAGATATTTATTTAACATTCATCTTTTATGAAAAATTATAGTTTATGTACAAAACATTTTTCGTAAAATTACAGTACAGCTCAAGCGAAACCCACACTTTACTCTTTCACGCCGAGTGAGGAATTTACAAATCGCATACTTACGCGGAGTTTGGATGATAAATCTACCTTCGCTGGAAAAAGCTCTCAGCGTACTTATGCCACGATACTTCGCGTAGACAAACTCGGAGTTTGCCGAGTCGAAACTCTTCGCGTAGACAAACTCGGAGTTTGCCGAGTCGAAACAGCACAGGTAAAAGGTGCAACTTTTTCTAATTGCAGTCAATTTTACTTTTGTTTTGGAAAAGTGGATGTGGGAAATTTGATTGCACGGATTATGTATACTAGGTCACGATAGTTATATGGCGGTTCCTATTACCGGCTTTGCAGCGACTGAACATTAAATTCAATTAGTAACTCAATTAGTATACTGGAAACTGTAATTATATTTTTAATTAATCGTTATTTGTAACAGGTTTTTACTATATACACTGTACTGTTTATTATTAATACATCGATGGGTTATTTGGTCAGAAATAATCAGAAACAATTGTAAAGAATTCCGGGTCATAAACCCGTTGTTAGTGCCGCCTTGTTAAAAGATACATATATACATGTACGGCCAAGGATTATGGGTATTTATGTCGGTTAAAGAACTGTGACTTTCAGATAAAAGAAACGAACAAAACTTGTGATTAAATGCATTAAAAGAGTGAAAAACATATTTGTTTCGAAATGTATTCATTGTAGTTATCAGTCGTGTCAACTTTGCATAGAAAAGATGCACTCATCTCATTGTTTGTACTTTTCTGGCCAATGATTGCTTTTTCAAGCACACTGACGGACAAGTTGAAAAGTTGTCAGAAAATTCAGATTTTCTTCCCAATAATAAATTTCCACAGGTGAGCACTCATGGTTAATTGGATTTTATGCGGAGTAACTCTAATGACTGGACAATGACGTACTTCCGCGACGTGGATTCACCGAGTCCAAACACTGACTTCACATAGATCCGCGCAGCACTCGATAATACTCGGCGAGTCGAGTAAAGTTTGGGTTTCGCGTGAGCTGTACTGTATAGCTGTATTCATATCATGCGTGTAAGCGAAGCAGGTCAATGCACTCCGTAACTGTCGCGTGAGTGACGCGCGACGGATTTGTAAATAGTGTCTTTTTTGTGCAAATTTCCTTCTTGTCTGGAATTTTTTGTAATTGTTGATGGATTTCCAAGTCAGTAGAGCATATTTTGGTAACCAATGTTGCAGAAACAAAGAAAAATGTATACCTGATCCAATCGCTGAGTGACATTTACGCACGGACCATTAAAGTGGTAAAAAAAAATCTGCAAATGGTCTAGATGTAGTTCTAATTAAATGTAGATTGGACAAGATTGTATACGACTTGTTGACCCTTATTCACCATATTGTGTGCCATCTCAAATTAGCGATGTCTCTGAATAATTTTAGGCTTGCATCTTTATAATACTTCCAGTAGCTGTACAAAGCGTGGGATCTGTTCTACTATTTTTGGACATATCA
>JAWPHD010023385.1:0-22244 GCA_037043455.1 Cyrtodaria siliqua | reverse complement strand
AATATATATGCGCAAGAAATGAATATATATGTGAAAGAACTGAATATATATGTGTAAGAACTGAATATATATGTGTAAGAACTGAATATATATGAGTAAGAACTGAGTATATATGCGTAAGAACTGAATATATGCGTAAGAACTGAGTATATATGTGTAAGAGCTGAATATATATGCGTTAGAACTGAATATATATGCGTAAGAGCTAAATATATATGCGTAAGAGCTGAATATATATGCGTAATAAGTGAATATATATGTGTAAGAACTGAATATATATGTGTAAGAACTGAATATATATGTGTAAGAACTGAATATATATGCGTAAGAACTGAATATATATGCGTAAGAACTGAATATATATGCATAAGAACTGAATATATATGCCAAAGAACTGAATATATATGCGTAAGAACTGAATATATATGTGTAAGAACTGAATATATATGCGCATGAAATGAATATATATGTGAAAGAACTGAATATATATGTGTAAGAACTGAATATATATGTGTAAGAACTGAATATATATGTGTAAGAACTGAGTATATATTCAGAGAACTGAATATATATGCGTAAGAACTGAATATATAAGTGTAAGAACTGAATAGATATGCGTTAGAACTGAATATATATGTGTAAGAACTGAACATATATGCGTAAGAACTGAATATATATGCGCAAGAAATGAATATATATGTGAAAGAACTGAATATATATGAGTAAGAACTGAATATAAATGCGTAAGAACTGAATATATATGTGTAAGAACTAAAAATATATATGTTAGAACTGAATATATATGTGTAAGAACTGAACATATATGCGTAAGAAGAGAATATATATGCGCAAGAAATGAATATATATGTGAAAGAACTGAATATATATGTGTAAGAACTGAATATATATGTGAAAGAACTGAATATATATGTGTAAGAACTGAGTATATATCCAGAGAACTGAATATATATGCGTAAGAACTGAGTATATATGCATAAGAGCTGAATATATATGCGTAAGAGCTGATTATATATGCGTAAGAGCTGAATATATATGCGTAATAAGTGAATATCTATGTGTAAGAATTGAATATATATGTGTAAGAACTGAATATATATGTGTAAGAACTGAATATATATGTGTAAGAACTGACTATATATGTGCAAGAACTGAACATATATGCGTAAGAACTGAATATATATGCGCAAGAAGTGAATATATATGTGAAAGAACTGAATATATATGTGTAAGAACTGAATATATATGTGTAAGAACTGAATATATATCTGTAAGAACTGAATATATATGCATAAGAACTGAATATATATGCGTAAGAACTGAATATATATGTGTAAGAACTGAATATATTTGCGTAAGAACTGAATATATATGTGTAAGAACTGAATATATATGCGTAAGAACTGAATATATGTTTGTAAGAACTGAATATATATGTTTAAGAACTGAATATATATGTGTAAGAACTGAATATATATGCGTAAGAACTGAATATATATGCATAAGAACTGAATATATATGCGTAAGAACTGAATATATATGTGTAAGAACTGAATAAATATGCGTAAGAACTGAATATATACGCGTAAGAACTGAATATATATGCGTAAAAACTGAATATATAGGCGTAAGAACAGAATATATATGCGTAAGAACTGAATATATATGCATAAGAACTGAATGTATATGCGTAAGAACTGAATATATATGTGTAAGAACCTAATATATTTGCGTAAGAACTGAATATATATGTGTAAGAACTGAACATATATGCGTAAGAACTGAATATATATGCGCAAGAAATGAATATATATGTGAAACAACTGAATATATATGCGTAAGAACTGAATATATCTGCTTTAGAACTTAATATATATGTGTAAGAACTGAACATATATGCGTAAGAAGTGAATATATATGCGCAAGAAATGAATATATATGTGAAAGAACTGAATATATATGTGTAAGAACTGAATATATATGTGTAAGTACTGAATATATATGTGTAAGAACTGAGTATATATTCAGAGAACTGAATATATATGCGTAAGAACTGAGTATATATGCGTAAGAGCTGAATATATATGCGTTAGAACTGAATATATATGCGTCAGAGCTGATTATATATGCGTAAGAGCTGAATATATATGCGTAATAAGTGAATATATATGTGTAAGAACTGAATATATATGTTGTGTAAGAACTGAATATATATGTGTAAGAACTGAATATATATGCGTAAGAACTAAATATATATGCGTAAGAACTGAATATATATGCGTAAGAACTGAATATATATGCGTAAGAACTGATAATATATGCGTAAGAACTGAATATATATGTGTAAGAACTGAATATATATGCGTAAGAACTGAATATATAGGCATAAGAACTGAATATATATGCGTAAGAACTGAATATATATGTGTAAGAACTGAATATATATGCGTAAGAATTGAATATATGTGTAAGAACTGAACATATATGCGTAAGAACTGAATATATATGCGTAAGAAGTTAATATATTTGTAAGAACTGAATATATATGTGTAAGAACTGAATATATATGTGTAAGAACTGAATATATATGTGTAAGAACTGAACATATATGAGTAAGAACTGAATATATATGCGCAAGAAGTGAATATATATGTGAAAGAACTGAATATATATGTGTAAGAAATGAATATATATGTGGAAGAACTGAATATATATGTGTAAGAACTGAATATATATGCGTAAGAACTGAATATATATGTGTAAGAACTGAATATATTTGCGTAAGAACTGAATATATATGTGTAAGAACTGAATATATATGCGTAAGAACTGAATATATGTGTGTAAGAACTGAATATAGATGTTTAAGAACTGAATATATATGTGTAAGAACTGAATATATATGCGTAAGAACTGAATATATATGCGTAAGAACTGCATATATATCTGTAAGAACTGAATATATATATGTGTAAGAACTGAATATATGTGAGTAAGAACTGAATATATATGTGTAAGAACTGAATATATATGTGTAAGAACTAAATATATATGTGTAAGAACAGAATATATATGTGTAAGAACTGAAAATATATGTGTAAGAACTGAATATATATGTGTAAGAACTGAATATATATGTGTAAGAACTGAATATATATGTGTAAGAGCTGAATATATATGCGTAAGAACTGAATATAAATGCCTAAGAACTGAATATATATGCGTAAGAACTGAATATATATGCGTAAGAACTGAATATATATGCGTAAGAACTGAATATATGCATAAGAACTGAATATATATGCGTAAGAACTGAATATATATGTGTAAGAACTGAATATATATGTGTAAGAACTGAATATATATGCGTAAGCACTGGATATATATGTGTAAAAACTGAATATATATGAGTAAGAACTGAATATATATGTGTAATTACTGAACATATATGCGTAAGAACTGAATATATATGCATAAGAACTGAATATATATGCGTAAGATCTGAATATATATGCGTAAGAACTGAATATATATGCGTAAGAACTGAATATATATGTGTAAGAACTGAATATATATGCGTAAGAACTGAATATATATGCGTAAGAACTGAATATATATGCGTAAGAACTGAATATATATGCGTAAGAACTGAATATATATGCGTAAGTACTGCATATATATGCATAAGAACTGAATATATATGCGTAAGAACTGAATATATATGTGTAAGAACTGAATATATATGCGTAAGAAATGAATATATATGTGTAAGAACTGAATATATATGCGTAAGAACTGAATATATATGCGCAAGAAATGAATATATATGTGAAAGAACTGAATATATATGTGTAAGAACTGAATATATATGTGTAAGAACTGAATATATATGTGTAGGAACTGAGTATATATGCGTAAGAACTGAATATATATGCGTAAGAACTGAGTATATATGCGTAAGAGCTGAATATATATGCGTTAGAACTGAATACATATGCGTAGGAGCTGAATATGTATGCGTAAGAGCTGAATATATATGCGTAATAAGTGAATATATATGTGTAAGAACTGAATATATATTTGTAAGAACTGAATATATATGTGTAAGAACTGAATATATATGCGTAAGAACTGAATATATATGCGTAAGAACTGAATATATATGTGTAAGAACTGAATATTTTTGCGTAAGAACTGAATAAATATGTGTAAGAACTGAATATATATGTGTAAGAAATGAATATATATGCATTATAACTGAATATATATGCGTAAAAACTAAATATATATGCGTAAGAACTGAATATATGCGTAATATCTGAATATATATGCATACGAACTGAATATATATGCGTAAGAACTGAATATATATGTGTAAGAACTGAATATATATGCTTAAGAACTGAATATATACGCGTAAGAACTGAATATATATGCGTAAGAACTGAATATATAGGCGTAAGAACAGAATATATATGCGTAAGAACTGAATATATATGCATAAGAACTGAATGTATATGCGTAAGAACTGAATATATATGTGTAAGAACTTAATATATTTGCGTAAGAACTGAATATATATGTGTAAGAACTGTATAAATATGCGTAAGAACTGAATATATACGTGTAAGAACTGAACATATATGCGTAAGAACTGAATATATATGCGCAAGAAGTGAATATATATGTGAAAGAACTGAATATATTTGTGTAAGAACTCAATATATATGTGTAAGAACTGAATATATATCTGTAAGAACTGAATATATATGTGTAAGAACTGAATATATGTGAGTAAGAACTGAATATATATGTGTAAGAACTGAATATATGTGAGTAAGAACTGAATATATATGTGTAAGAACTGAATATATATGTCTAAGAACTTAATATATATGTGTAATAACTGAATATATATGTGTAAGAACTGAATATATATGCGTAAGAGCTGAATATATATGAGTAAGAACTGAATATATATTTGTAAGAACTGAATATATATGTGTAAGAACTGAATATATATGCGTAAGAACTGAATATATATGCGTAAGAACTGAATATATATGTGTAAGAACTGAATATATTTGCGTAAGAACTGAATAAATATGTGTAAGAACTGAATATATATGTGCAAGAAATGAATATATATGCATTATAACTGAATATATATGCGTAAAAACTAAATATATATGCGTAAGAACTGAATATATGCGTAATATCTGAATATATATGCATAAGAACTGAATATATATGCGTAAGAACTGAATATATATGTGTAAGAACTGAATATATATGCGTAAGAACTGAATATATACGCGTAAGAACTGAATATATATGCGTAAGAACTGAATATATAGGCGTAAGAACAGAATATATATGCGTAAGAACAGAATATATATGCGTAAGAACTGAATATATATGCATAAGAACTGAATGTATATGCGTAAGAACTGAATATATATGTGTAAGAACTTAATATATTTGCGTAAGAACTGAATATATATGTGTAAGAACTGTATAAATATGCGTAAGAACTGAATATATACGTGTAAGAACTGAACATATATGCGTAAGAACTGAATATATATGCGCAAGAAGTGAATATATATGTGAAAGAACTGAATATATTTGTATAAGAACTGAATATATATGTGTAAGAACTGAATATATATCTGTAAGAACTGAATATATATGTGTAAGAACTGAATATATGTGAGTAAGAACTGAATATATATGTGTAAGAACTGAATATATGTGAGTAAGAACTGAATATATATGTGTAAGAACTGAATATATATGTGTAAGAACTAAATATATATGTGTAATAACTGAATATATATGTGTAAGAACTGAATATATATGCGTAAGAACTGAATATATATGTGTAAGAACTGAATATATATTTGTAAGAACTGAATATATATGTGTAAGAACTGAATATATATGCGTAAGAACTGAATATATATGCGTAAGAACTGAATATATATGTGTAAGAACTGAATATATTTGCGTAAGAACTGAATAAATATGTGTAAGAACTGAATATATATGTGTAAGAAATGAATATATATGCATTATAACTGAATATATATGCGTAAAAACTAAATATATATGCGTAAGAACTGAATATATGCGTAATATCTGAATATATATGCATAAGAACTGAAAATATATGCGTAAGAACTGAATATATATGTGTAAGAACTGAATATATATGCTTAAGAACTGAATATATACGCGTAAGAACTGAATATATATGCGTAAGAACTGAATATATAGGCGTAAGAACAGAATATATATGCGTAAGAACTGAATATATATGCATAAGAACTGAATGTATATGCGTAAGAACTGAATATATATGTGTAAGAACTTAATATATTTGCGTAAGAACTGAATATATATGTGTAAGAACTGTATAAATATGCGTAAGAACTGAATATATACGTGTAAGAACTGAACATATATGCGTAAGAACTGAATATATATGCGCAAGAAGTGAATATATATGTGAAAGAACTGAATATATTTGTGTAAGAACTGAATATATATGTGTAAGAACTGAATATATATCTGTAAGAACTGAATATATATGTGTAAGAACTGAATATATGTGAGTAAGAACTGAATATATATGTGTAAGAACTGAATATATGTGAGTAAAAACTGAATATATATGTGTAAGAACTGAATATATATGTCTAAGAACTAAATATATATGTGTAATAACTGAATATATATGTGTAAGAACTGAATATATATGCGTAAGAGCTGAATATATATGAGTAAGAACTGAATATATATTTGTAAGAACTGAATATATATGTGTAAGAACTGAATATATATGCGTAAGAACTGAATATATATGCGTAAGAACTGAATATATATGTGTAAGAACTGAATATATTTGCGTAAGAACTGAATGAATATGTGTAAGAACTGAATATATATGTGTAAGAAATGAATATATATGCATTATAACTGAATATATATGCGTAAAAACTAAATATATATGCGTAAGAACTGAATATATGCGTAATATCTGAATATATATGCATAAGAACTGAATATATATGCGTAAGAACTGAATATATATGTGTAAGAACTGAATATATATGCGTAAGAACTGAATATATACGCGTAAGAACTGAATATATATGCGTAAGAACTGAATATATAGGCGTAAGAACAGAATATATATGCGTAAGAACAGAATATATATGCGTAAGAACTGAATATATATGCATAAGAACTGAATGTATATGCGTAAGAACTGAATATATATGTGTAAGAACTTAATATATTTGCGTAAGAACTGAATATATATGTGTAAGAACTGTATAAATATGCGTAAGAACTGAATATATACGTGTAAGAACTGAACATATATGCGTAAGAACTGAATATATATGCGCAAGAAGTGAATATATATGTGAAAGAACTGAATATATTTGTATAAGAACTGAATATATATGTGTAAGAACTGAATATATATCTGTAAGAACTGAATATATATGTGTAAGAACTGAATATATGTGAGTAAGAACTGAATATATATGTGTAAGAACTGAATATATGTGAGTAAGAACTGAATATATATGTGTAAGAACTGAATATATATGTGTAAGAACTAAATATATATGTGTAATAACTGAATATATATGTGTAAGAACTGAATATATATGCGTAAGAACTGAATATATATGTGTAAGAACTGAATATATATTTGTAAGAACTGAATATATATGTGTAAGAACTGAATATATATGCGTAAGAACTGAATATATATGCGTAAGAACTGAATATATATGTGTAAGAAATGAATATATTTGCGTAAGAACTGAATAAATATGTGTAAGAACTGAATATATATGTGTAAGAAATGAATATATATGCATTATAACTGAATATATATGCCTAAAAACTAAATATATATGCGTAAGAACTGAATATATGCGTAATATCTGAATATATATGCATAAGAACTGAATATATATGCGTAAGAACTAAATATATGTGTAAGAACTGAATATATATGTGTAAAAACTGAATATATATTAGTAAGAACTGAATATATATGTGTAAGAACTGAACATATATGCGTAAGAACTGAATATATATGCGTAAGATCTGAATATATATGTGTAAGAACTGAATATATATGCGTAAGAACTGAATATATATGTGTAAGAACTGAATATATATGTGTAAGAACTGAATATATATCCGTAAGAACTGAATATATATGCGTAAGAACTGAATATATATGCATAAGAACTGAATATATATGCGTAAGAACTGAATATATATGTGTAAGAACTGAATATATATGCGTAAGAACTGAATATATATGTGTAAGAACTGAATATATATGCGTAAGAACTGAATATATTTGCGTAAGAACTGAATATATATGCGCAAGAAATGAATATATATGTGAAAGAACTGAATATATATGCGTAAGAACTGAATATATATGTGTAAGAACTGAATATATATGAGTAAGAACTGAATATATGCGTAAGAACTGAATATATATGCATAAGAACTGAATATATATGCGTCAGAACTGAATATATATGTGTAATAACTGAATATATATGCGTAAGAACTGAATATATATGTGTAAGAACTGAATATATATGCGTAAGAACTGAATATATATGTGTAAGAACTGAATATATATGCGTAAGAACTGAATATATTTGCGTAAGAACTGAATATATATGCATAAGAACTGAAAATATATGCGAAAGAAATGAATATATATGTGTAAGAACTGAATATATATGCGTAAGAACTGAATATATATGTGTAAGAACTGAACATATATGCGTAAGAACTGAATATATATGCGCAAGAAATGAATATATATGTGAAAGAACTGAATATATATGCGTAAGAACTGAATATATATGTGTAAGAACTGAATATATATGAGTAAGAACTGAATATATGCGTAAGAACTGAATATATATGCATAAGAACTGAATATATATGCGTCAGAACTGAATATATATGTGTAATAACTGAATATATATGCGTAAGAACTGAATATATATGCGTAAGAACTGAATATATATGCGTAAGAACTGAATATATTTGCGTAAGAACTGAATATATATGCATAAGAACTGAATATATATGCGTAAGAACTGAATATATATGCGTAAGAACTGAATATATATGCGTAAGAACTGAATATATATGCGTAAGAACTGAATATATATGCGTAAGAACTGAATATATATGCGTAGGAACTGAATATATATGCGTAAGAATTGAATATATATGTGTAAGAACTGAATATATATGCGTAAGAACTGAATATATATGTGTAAGAGATGAATATATATGCGTAAGAACTGAATATATATGCGTAAGAATTGAATATATATGCGTAAGAACTGAATATATATGCGTAAGAACTGAATATATGCATAAGAATTGAATATATATGTGTAAGAACTGAATATATATGTGTAAGAACTGAATATATATGTGTAAGAACTGAATATATATGTGTAAGAACTGAACATATATGCGTAAGAACTGAATATATATGCATAAGAACTGAATATATATGCGTAAGAACTGAATATAAATGCGTATGAACTGAATATATATGTGTAAGAACTGAATATATATGTGTAAGAACTGAATATATATGAGTAAGAACTGAAGATATGCGTAAGAACTGAATATATATGCATAAGAACTGAATATATATGCGTAAGAACTGAATATATATGTGTAAGAACTGAATATATATGCGTAAGAACTGAATATATGTGCGTAAGAACGGAATATATATTCGTAAGAACTGAATATATTTGCGTAAGAACTGAATATATATGCATAAGAACTGAATATATATGCGTAAGAACTGAATATATATGTGTAAGAACTGAATATATATGCGTTAGAACTGAATATATATGTGTAAGAACTGAACATATATGCGTAAGAACTGAATATATATGCGCAAGAAATGAATATATATGTGAAAGAACTGAATATATATGTGTCAGAACTGAATATATATGTGTAAGAACTGAATATATATGTGTAAGAACTGAGTATATATGCGTAAGAACTGAATATATATGCGTAAGAACTGAGTATATATGCGTAAGAGCTGAATATATATGCGTTAGAACTGAATATATATGCGTAAGAGCTGAATATATATGCGTAAGAGCTGAATATATATGCGTAATAAGTGAATATATATGTGTAAGAACTGAATATATATGCGTAAGAACTGAATATATGTGCGTAAGAACGGAATATATATTCGTAAGAACTGAATATATTTGCGTAAGAACTGAATATATATGCATAAGAACTGAATATATATGCGTAAGAACTGAATATATATGCGTAAGAGCTGAATATATATGCGTAAGAGCTGAATATATATGTGTAAGAACTGAACATATATGCGTAAGAACTGAATATATATGCGCAAGAAATGAATATATATGTGAAAGAACTGAATATATATGTGTCAGAACTGAATATATATGTGTAAGAACTGAATATATATGTGTAAGAACTGAGTATATATGCGTAAGAACTGAAAATATATGCGTAAGAACTGAGTATATATGCGTAAGAGCTGAATATATATGCGTTAGAACTGAATATATATGCGTAAGAGCTGAATATATATGCGTAAGAGCTGAATATATATGCGTAATAAGTGAATATATATGTGTAAGAACTGAATATATATGTGTAAGAACTGAATATATATGTGTAAGAACTGAGTATATATGCGTAAGAACTGAATATATATGCGTAAGAACTGAGTATATATGCGTAAGAGCTGAATATATATGCGTTAGAACTGAATATATATGCGTAAGAGCTGAATATATATGCGTAAGAGCTGAATATATATGCGTAATAAGTGAATATAAATGTGTAAGAACTGAATATATATGTGTAAGAACTGAATATATATGTGTAAGAACTGAATATATATGCGTAAGAACTGAATATATATGCGTAAGAACTGAATATATATGCGTAAGAACTGAATATATATGCCAAAGAACTGAAAATATATGCGTAAGAACTGAATATATATGTGTAAGAACTGAATATATATGCGTAAGAACTGAATATATATGCATAAGAACTGAATATATATGCGTAAGAACTGAATATATATGCGTAAGAACTGAGTATATATGCGTAAGAACTGAATATATATGCTTAAGAACTGAATATATATATTCGTAAGAACTGAATATATATGCATAAGAACTGAATATATATGCGTAAGAACTGAATATATATGTGTAAGAACTGAATATATATGCGTAAGAACTGAATATATATGCGTAAGAGCTGAATATATATGCGTAAGTACTGAATATATATTCGTAAGAACTGAATATATATGCATAAGAACTGAATATATATGTGTAAGAACTGAATATATATGCGTAAGAACTGAATATATATGTGTAAGAACTGAATATATATGCTTAAGAACTGAATACATGTGTAAGAACTGAACATATATGCGTAAGAACTAAATATATATGCGTAAGAAGTAAATATATGTGTAAGAACTGAATATATATGTGTAAGAACTGAATATATATGTGTAAGAACTGAATATATATGTGTAAGAACTGAAAATATATGCCTAAGAACTGAATATATATGCGCAAGAAGTGAATATATATGTAAAAGAACTGAATATATATGTGTAAGAACTGAATATATATGTGTAAGAACTGAATATATATCTGTAAGAACTGAATATATATGTGTAAGAAATGAATATATATGTCTAAGAACTAAATATATATGTGTAAGAACTGAATATATATGTGTAAGAACTGAATATATATGCGTAAGAACTGAATATATATGCGTAAGAACTGCATATATATGTGTAAGAGCTGAATATATATGGTAAGAACTGAATATATATGCGTAAGAACTGAATATATATGCGTAAGAACTGAATATATATGTGAAGAACTGAAAATATATGTGTAAGAACTGAATATATATGTGTAAGAACTGAATATATATGTGTAAGAATTGAATATATATGTGTAAGAGCTGAATATATATGCGTAAGAACTGAATATATATGCGTAAGAACTGAATATATATGCGTAAGAACTGAATATATATGCGTAAGAACTGAATATATATGCGTAAGAACTGAATATATATGTGTAAGTACTGAATATATATGTGTAAGAACTGAATATATATGCGTAAGAACTGGATATATATGTGTACAAACTGAACATATATGAGTAAGAACTGAATATATATGTGTAAGAACTGAACATATATACGTAAGAACTGAATATATATGCATAAGAACTGAAACTACATGCGTAAGAACTGAATATATATGCGTAAGAACTGAATATATATGCGTATGAACTGAATATATATGCGTAAGAACTGAATATATATGCGAAAGAACTGAATATATATGTGTAAGAACTGAATATATATGAGTAAGAACTGAATATATGCGTAAGAACTGAATATATATGCATAAGAACTGAATATATATGCGTAAGAACTGAATATATATGTATAATAACTGAATAATATGCGTAAGAACTGAATATATATGCGTAAGATCTGAATATATATGAGTAAGAACTGAATATATTTGCGTAAGAACTGAATATATATGCATAAGAACTGAATATATATGCGTAAGAACTGAATATATATGTGTAAGAACTGAATATATATGCGTAAGAACTGAATATATATGTGTAAGAACTGAATATATATGCGTAAGAACTGAATATATACGCGTAAGAACTGAATATATATGCGTAAGAACTGAATATATAGGCGTAAGAACAGAATATATATGCGTAAGAACTGAATATATATGCATAAGAACTGAATATATATGCGTAAGAACTGAATATATATGTGTAAGAACTGAATATATTTGCGTAAGAACTGAATATATATGTGTAAGAACTGAATATATATGCGTAAGAACTCAATATATATGTGTAAGAACTGAACATATATGCGTAAGAACTGAATATATATGCGCAAGGAGTGAATATATATGTGAAAGAACTGAATATATATGTGTACGAACTGAATATATATGTGTAAGAACTGAATATATATCTGTAAGAACTGAATATATATGTGTAAGAACTGAATATATGTGAGTAAGAACTGAATATATATGTGTAAGAACTGAATATATATTTGTTAGAACTGAATATATATGTGTAAGAACTGAATATATATGCGTAAGAACTGAATATATATGCGTAAGAACTGAATATATATGCCAAAGAACTGAATATATATGCGTAAGAACTGAATATATATGTGTAAGAACTGAATATATATGCGTAAGAACTGAATATATATGCATAAAAACTGAATATATATGCGTAAGAACTGAATATATATGCGTAAGAACTGAATATATATGCGTAAGAACTGAATATATATGCATAAGAACTGAATATGTATGCGTAAAAACTGAATATATATGTGTAAGAACTTAATATATATGCGTAAGAACTGAATATATATGTGTAAGAACTGAATATATATGCGTAAGAACTGAATATATGTGTAAGAACTGAACATATATGCGTAAGAACTGAATATATATGCGTAAGAAGTAAATATATTTGTAAGAACTGAATATATATGTGTAAGAACTGAATATATATGTGTAAGAACTGAATATATATGTGTAAGAACTGAATATATATGTGTAAGAACTGAACATATATGCGTAAGAACTGAATATATATGCGCAAGAAGTGAATATATATGTAAAAGAACTGAATATATATGTGTAAGAACTGAATATATATGTGTAAGAGAACTGAATATATATCTGTAAGAGAACTGAATATATATGTCGTAAGAACTGAATATATGTGAGTAAGAACTGAATATATATGTGTAAGAACTGAATATATATTGTCTAAGAAATGAATATATATGTCTAGGAACTAAATATATATGTGTAAGAACTGAATATATATGTGTAAGAACTGAATATATATGCGTAAGAACTGAATATATATGCGTAAGAACTGCATATTATATGCGTAAGAACTGAAAATATATGTGTAAGAACTGAATATCTATGTGTATGAACTGAATATATATGCGTAAGAACTGAATATATATGCGTAAGAACTGTATATATATGCGTAAGAACTGAAAATATATGTGTAAGAACTGATATATATGTGTAAGAACTGAATATATATGTGTAAAGAACTGAATATATATGTGTAAAGAGCTGAATATATATGCGTAAGAACTGAATATATATGTGTAAAAAACTGAATATATATGCGTAAGAACTGGATATATATGTGTAAAAACTGAATATATATGAGTAAGAACTGAATATATATGTGTAAGAACTGAACATATATACGTAAGAACTGAATATATATGCATAAGAACTGAATATATATGCGTAAGAACTGAATATACATGCGTAAGAACTGAATATATATGCGTAAGAACTGTATATATGTGTAAGAACTGAATATATATGTGTAAGAACTGAATATATTATGAGTAAGAACTGAATATATGCGTAAGAACTGAATATATATGCATAAGAACTGAATATATATGCGTCAGAACTGAATATATATGTGTAATAACTGAATATATATGCGTAAGAACTGAATATATATGCGTAAGAAACTGAATATATATGCGTAAGAACTGAATACATTTGCGTAAGAACTGAATATATATGCATAAGAACTGAATATATATGCGTAAGAACTGAATATATATGTGTATAGAACTGAATATATTTGCGTAAGAACTGAATATATATGTGTAAGAACTGAATATATATGCGTAAGAACTGAATATATGTGTGTAAGAACTGAATATATATGTTTATGAACTGAATATATATGAGTAAGAACTGAATATATATGCGTAAGAACTGAATATATGTGCGTAAGTAGTGAATATATATGTGTAAGAACTGAATATATATGTGTAAGAAACTGAATATATTTGCGTAAGAACTGAATATATATGTGTAAGAACTGAATATATATGCGTAAGAACTGAATATATATGTGTAAGAACTGATCATATATGCGTAAGAACTGAATATATATGCGCAAGAAGTGAATATATATGTGAAAGAACTGAATATATATGTGTAAGAACTGAATATATATGCATTATAGCTGAATATATATGCGTAAAAACTAAATATATATGCGTAAGAACTGAATATATGCGTAAGAACTGAATATATATGCATAAGAACTGAATATATATGCGTAAGAACTGAATATATATGTGTAAGAACTGAATATATATGCGTAAGAACTGAATATATATGCGTAAGAACTGGATATATATGTGTAAAAACTGAATATATATGAGTAAGAACTGAATATATATGTGTAAGAACTGAACATATATACGTAAGAACTGAATATATATGCATAAGAACTGAATATATATGCGTAAGAACTGAATATATATGCCAAAGAACTGAATATATATGCGTAAGAACTGAATATATAGGCGTAAGAGAACAGAATATATATGCGTAAGAACTGAATATATATGCATAAGAACTGAATATATATGCGTAAGAACTAAATATATATGTGTAAGAACTGAATATATTTGTTTAAGAACTGAATATATATGCGTAAGAACTGAATATATATGCCAAAGAACTGAATATATATGCGTAAGAACTGAATATATATGCGTAAAAAACTGAATATATATGCATAAGAACTGAAATATATATGCGTAAGAACTGAATATATATGCCAAAGAACTGAATATATATGCGTAAGAAGTGAATATATATGCGTAAGAGCTAAATATATTTGCGTAAGAACTGAATATATATGCATATGAACTGAATATATATGCGTAAGAACTGAATATATATGTGTAAGAACTGAATATATATGCGTAAGAACTCAATATATATGTGTAAGAACTGAACATATATGCTTAAGAACTGAATATATATGCACAAGAAGTGAATATATATGTGAAAGAACTGAATATATATGTGTAAGAACTGAATATATATGTGTAAGAACTGAATATATATCTGTAAGAACTGAATATATATGTGTAAGAACTGAATATATGTGAGTAAGAACTGAATATATATGTGTAAGAACTGAATATATATTTGTTAGAACTGAATATATATGTGTAAGAACTGAATATATATGCGTAAGAACTGAATATATATGCGTAAGAACTGAATATATATGCCAAAGAACTGAATATATATGCGTAAGAACTGAATATATATGTGTAAGAACTGAATATATATGTGTAAGAACTGAATATATATGTGTAAGAACTGAACATATATGCGTAAGAACTGAATATATATGCGCAAGAAGTGAATATATATGTATAAAGAACTGAATATATATGTGTAAGAACTGAATATATATGTGTAAGAACTGAATATATATCTGTAAGAACTGAATATATATGTGTAAGAACTGAATATATGTGAGTAAGAACTGAATATATATGTGTAAGAACTGAATATATATGTCTAAGAAATGAATATATATGTCTAAGAACTAAATATATATGTGTAAGAACTGAATATATATGTGTAAGAACTGAATATATATGCGTAAGAACTGAATATATATGCGTAAGAACTGCATATATATGCGTAAGAACTGAATATATATGTGTAAGAACTGAACATATATGCGTAAGAACTGAATATATATGCGCAAGAAGTGAATATATATGTGAAAGAACTGAATATATATGCGTAAGAACTGAATATATGCGTAAGAACTGAATATATATGCATAAGAACTGAATATATATGTGTAAGACTGAATATATATGTGTAAGAACTGAATATATATGCGTAAGAACTGAATATATATGCGTAAGAACTGGATATATATGTGTAAAAACTGAATATATATGAGTAAGAACTGAATATATATGTGTAAGAACTGAACATATATACGTAAGAACTGAATTATATGCATAAGAACTGAATATATATGCGTAAGAACTGAATATATATGCCAAAGAACTGAATATATATGTGTAAGAACTGAATATATAGGCGTAAGAACAGAATATATATGCGTAAGAACTGAATATATATGCATAAGAACTGAATATATATGCGTAAGAACTAAATATATATGTGTAAGAACTTAATATTTTTGTGTAAGAACTGAATATATATGCGTAAGAACTGAATATATATGCCAAAGAACTGAATATATATGCGTAAGAACTGAATATATATGCGTAAAAACTGAATATATATGCATAAGAACTGAATATATATGCGTAACAACTGAATATATATGCCAAAGAACTGAATATATATGCGTAAGAACTGAATATATATGCGTAAGAACTAAATATATTTTGCGTAAGAACTGAATATATATGCATATGAACTAAATATATATGCGTAAGAACTGAATATATATGTGTAAGAACTGAATATATTTGCGTAAGAACTGAATATATATTTGTAAGAACTGAATATATAATGCGTAAGAACTGAATATATGCATAAGAACTGAATATATATGCGTAAGAACTGAATATATATGTGTAAGAACTGAATATATATGTGTAAGAACTGAATATATATGCGTAAGAACTGGATATATCATGTGTAAAAACTGAATATATATGAGTAAGAACTGAATATATATGTGTAAGAACTGAACATATATGCGTAAGAACTGAATATATATGCATAAGAACTGAATATATATATGCGTAAGAACTGAATATATATGCGTAAGAACTGAATATATATGCGTAAGAACTGAATATATATGTGTAAGAACTGAATATATATGTGTAAGAACTGAATATATATGAGTAAGAACTGAATATATGAGTAAGAACTGAATATATATGCATAAGAACTGAATATATATGCGTAAGAACTGAATATATATGTGTAAGAACTGAATATATATGCGTAAGAACTGAATATATGTGCGTAAGAACTGAATATATATTCGTAAGAACTGAATATATTTGCGTAAGAACTGAATATATATGCATAAGAACTGAATATATATGCGTAAGAACTGAATATATATGTGTAAGAACTGAATATATATGCGTAAGAACTGAATATATATGTGTAAGAACTGAATATATATGCGTTAGAACTGAATATATATGTGTAAGAACTGAACATATATGCGTAAAAACTAAATATATATGCGCAAGAAATAAATATATATGTGAAAAGAACTGAATATATATGTCTAAGAACTGAATATATATGTGTAAGAACTGAATATATATGTGTAAGAACTGAGTATATATGTGTAAGAACTGAATATATATGCGTAAGAACTGAGTATATATGCGTAAGAGCTGAATATATATGCGTTAGAACTGAATATATATGCGTAAGAGCTGAATATATATGCGTAAGAGCTTAGTAAGAAATGAATATATATGTGTAAGAACTGAATATATATGTGTAAGAACTGAATATATATTGCGTAATAACTGAATATATATGCGTAAGAACTGAACATATATGCGTAAGAACTGAATATATATGCCAAAGAACTGAATATATATGCGTAAGAACTGAATATATATGTGTAAGAACTGAATATATATTCGTAAGAACTGAATATATATGCATAAGAACTAAATATATATGCGTAAGAACTGAATATATATTCGTAAGAACTGAATATATATGCATAAGAACTGAATATATATGCGTAAGAACTGAATATATATGTGTAAGAACTGAATATATATGCGTAAGAACTGAATATATATGTGTAAGAATTGAATATATATGCGTAAGAACTGAATATATGTGTAAGAACTGAATATATATGCGTAAGAACTGAATATATATGCGTAAGAACTGCATATATATGCGTAAGAACTGAAAATATATGTGTAAGAACTGAATATATATGTGTAAGAACTGAATATATATGCGTAAGAACTGAATATATATGCGTAAGAACTGTATATATATGCGTAAGAACTGAAAATATATGTGTAAGAACTGAATATATATGTTTAAGAACTGAATATATATGTGTAAGAACTGAATATATATGTGTAAGAGCTGAATATATATGCGTAAGAACTGAATATATATGTGTAAGAACTGAATATATATGCGTAAGAACTGGATACATATGTGTAAAAACTGAATATATATGTGTAAGAACTGAATATATATGTGTAAGAACTGAACATATATACGTAAGAACTGAATATATATGTATAAGAACTGAATATATATGCGTAAGAACTGAATATATATGCGTAAGAACTGAATATATATGCGTAAGAACTGAATATATATGTGTAAGAACTGAATATATATGTGTAAGAACTGAATATATATGAGTAAGAACTGAATATATGCGTAAGAACTGAATATATATGCATAAGAACTGAATATATATGCGTCAGAACTGAATATATATGTGTAATAACTGAATATATATGCGTAAGAACTGAATATATATGCGTAAGAACTGAATATATATGCGTAAGAACTGAATATATTTGCGTAAGAACTGAATATATATGCATAAGAACTGAATATATATGCGTAAGAACTGAATATATATGCGTAAGAACTGAATATATATGTGTAAGAACTGAATATATATGTGTAAGAACTGAATATATATGCGTAAGAACTGGATATATATGTGTAAAAACTGAATATATATGAGTAAGAACTGAATATATATGTGTAAGAACTGAACATATATGCGTAAGAACTGAATATATATGCATAAGAACTGAATAATATATGCGTAAGAACTGAATATATATGCGTAAGAACTGAATATATATGCGTAAGAACTGAATATATATGTGTAAGAACTGAATATATATGTGTAAGAACTGAATATATATGAGTAAGAACTGAATATATGAGTAAGAACTGAATATATATGCATAAGAACTGAATATATATGCGTAAGAACTGAATATATATGTGTAAGAACTGAATATATATGCGTAAGAACTGAATATATGTGCGTAAGAACTGAATATATATTCGTAAGAACTGAATATATTTGCGTAAGAACTGAATATATATGCATAAGAACTGAATATATATGCGTAAGAACTGAATATATATGTGTAAGAACTGAATATATATGCGTAAGAACTGAATATATATGTGTAAGAACTGAATATATATGCGTTAGAACTGAATATATATGTGTAAGAACTGAACATATATGCGTAAAAACTAAATATATATACGCAAGAAATAAATATATATGTGAAAAAACTGAATATATATGTCTAAGAACTGAATATATATGTGTAAGAACTGAATATATATGTGTAAGAACTGAATATATATGTGTAAGAACTGAATATATATGCGTAAGAACTGAATATATATGCGTAAGAACTGTATATATATGCGTAAGAACTGAAAATATATGTGTAAGAACTGAATTATATGTTTAAGAACTGAATATATATGTGTAAGAACTGAATATATATGTGTAAGAACTGAATATATATGAGTAAGAACTGAATATATGCGTAAGAACTGAATATATATGCATAAGAACTGAATATATATGCGTCAGAACTGAATATATATGTGTAATACTGAATATATATGCGTAAGAACTGAATATATATGCGTAAGAACTGAATATATTTGCGTAAGAACTGAATATATATGCATAAGAACTGAATATATATGCGTAAGAACTGAATATATATGCGTAAGAACTGAATATATATTTGTAAGAACTGAATATATATGCGTAAGAACTGAATATATGCGTAAGAACTGAATATATATGCCAAAGAACTGAATATATATGCGTAAGAACTGAATATATAGGCGTAAGAACAGAATATATATGCATAAGAACTGAATATATATGCGTAAGAACTGAATATATATGCGTAAGAACTGAATATATATGCGTAAGAACTGAATATATATGTGTAAGAACTGAATATATATGTGTAAGAACTGAATATATATGAGTAAGAACTGAATATATGCGTAAGAACTGAATATATATGCATAAGAACTGAATATATATGCGTCAGAACTGAATATATATGTGTAATAAACTGAATATATATGCGTAAGAACTGAATATATATGCGTAAGAACTGAATATATATGCGTAAGAACTGAATATATTTGCGTAAGAACTGAATATATATGCATAAGAACTGAATATATATGCGTAAGAACTGAATATATATGTGTAAGAACTGAATATATTTGCGTAAGAACTGAATATATATGCATAAGAACTGAATATATATGCGTAAGAACTGAATATATATGTGTAAGAACTGAATATATATGCGTAAGAACTGAATATATATGTGTAAGAACTGAATATATATGCGTTAGAACTGAATATATATGTGTAAGAACTGAACATATATGCGTAAAAACTAAATATATATGCGCAAGAAATAAATATATATGTGAAAGAACTGAATATATATGTCTAAGAACTGAATATATATGTGTAAGAACTGAATATATATGTGTAAGAACTGAGTATATATGTGTAAGAACTGAATATATATGCGTAAGAACTGAGTATATATGCGTAAGAGCTGAATATATATGCGTTAGAACTGAATATATATGCGTAAGAGCTGAATATATATGCGTAAGAGCTTAATATAAATGCGTAATAAGTGAATATATATGTGTAAGAAATGAATATATATGTGTAAGAACTGCATATATATGTGTAAGAACTGAATATATATGCGTAATAACTGAATATATATGCGTAAGAACTGAATATATATGCGTAAGAACTGAATATATATGCCAAAGAACTGAATATATATGCGTAAGAACTGAATATATATGTGTTAAGAACTGAATATATATGCGTAAGAACTGAATATATATGCATAAGAACTAAATATATATGCGTAAGAACTGAATATATATTCGTAAGAACTGAATATATATGCATAAGAACTGAATATATATGCGTAAGAACTGAATATATATGTGTACGAACTGAATATATATGCGTAAGAACTGAATATATATGTGTAAGAATTGAGTATATATGCGTAAGAACTGAATATATGTGTAAGAACTGAACATATATGCGTAAGAACTGAATATATATGCGTAAGTAGTAAATATATTTGTAAGAACTGAATATATATGTGTA
>JAWPHD010023384.1:0-22245 GCA_037043455.1 Cyrtodaria siliqua | reverse complement strand
CTCATTCGTATGAAAACCGTATTATAATTGTACCAGTCGCTTCAAAGCTGTACATAATGAAAAGCATGTAAATATGTCATAGATGATATTTATTTATTTATGCCACAATCACAGGACACCCATTCGGATAACAAGATTTTAAAGTAACACAAGCGCCAAATTTCGCTATAAAACCGTGCTTCCAAACTCTACCTATGTGTTGAGGTCACAAAATGATGCATATATGCTAATTAAAACTGTATATGTATCCTCGGGTTCATAAAATACCCCACATGAATATGTGTGAAATGAATTTAAAGTTGGTAACTTTGTATTCGAAGCTTCAAGCAATAACAAAAAGGTGATGTTTTTGGCTGGCCGGTTTTCATGTTGATATTGTACTTCTAGAGTTAGGATTTGCAATTATATGTTAGTTTTATATATATCTTATCGTTCGTCGAGTTTGAAGCGGTGTGCTGTGCATATGTTGTAAAAATTAGCGTGCTGCATGTTGGCAGGTGAGTGACTTTAATACTCTCCGAAAACAATAAACAAATAAAATACCAACCAACGTTACATAATTATATTCTATGATTTCCATGTGATCGCATACTTTTTAATCAAAGACATTTAGTTCATAATGCTTCCCAGTGATTTGACATATTGTTAAACCACACCATCACTGACTGTCTGATTGCCCGGGCAGTCTGGATTACATATAATTGACATGCCTAATGAAAGTCCAGACTCTATTGTGCCCATCGCGTCAGGTATACCTTGACGTGTTCGTTGTCGGACAAACTATAAACCTTAGAATTACACACACACACAGACATGCCTAATGAAGAAAGAAAGCAACTGCACCTAGATTTAAGCGATGCAATTCATGTTACAACAAAAAATATTAATCATATCCAGACATCCATACAAATATAAATCCAGAGAATTAATTACAAAGCTAACGTCAGTGGTACCTGGTGCAACTGACTGAAGAGATTGACAAAGCCAAAGGCAGTCCACCTGGTGCAACTGACTGAAATTTATATGACATTCCATTTGTCTACATATTAATATGCCCCAGTAGTTACAGTATCATCCCGAAACTGACAGGTCAACAAGTACAGTTATCATGCCTCATATACTATTATAAATAAACATGTTTGACATACTAAGACCTTTATCATTTATTAAGCAGCCTAAAGGTTTTGAATGAGACTGAGGTGGAAGAAAAGTATAACAAGAGGGCCATGATGGTCCTATATCGCTCACCTGAGTTAATTTGAACCAATAAAAGAGGGCCAGGGCCAAGATGGCCCTAAAGCGATCATCTGAGTACTGGCACATTATCGAACTTCTTCGAAATCTTATGGTCCTATACACATTATCGAACTTCTTCGAAATCTTATGGTCCTATACAATCTGTGCAAGTTTGGTTAAGGTTGTTCAAGAAATGTGGGCTCTGTTGTGTATAACAACATTGATATAGACAGTTTAAGACACTGACAAAGTTTGGTAAAGATCGAATATAAAATGAAGGTGCTAGAGAATAACACCTTGGGCAGAGCCAAATGTGACCCCAGGGCTACATGTAATATATGAGAGTTGTGTGCTTTGTGGTTTTAGAGAAGATTTTTTAAGTTTTTCCCTATACAAGTCTATGTAAAACGTGACCACTGGGGTGGGGCCAAATGTGAACCCAGGGTCACCATTTGAACAAACTTGGTAAAGGACCATAAGAGTATAGTAAATGCAAAATATTAAACCTCTGGCTCTTGTAGTTCCAGAGAAGAAGTCTTTAATGTGTTTCCTATATAAGTCTATGTAAAACTGTGACCCACGGAGTGGGGTCAAATTTTACCCCTGGGTCATCATTTGAACAAACTTGGTAGAGGACCATAATCTAATAGTAAATTCAAAATATTAAACCTCTGGCTCTTGCAGTTCCAGAGAAAAAGATTTTTTTCAGTTTTTCCATATACAAGCCTATGTAAAACTGTGACCCCCGGGGCGGGGCCAAATTTGTCCCCTGGGTCACCATTTGAACAAAATTGGTAGAGGACCATGAGCTTATAGCAAAAGCAAAATATTAAACCTCTGGCTCTTGCAGTTTCAGAGAAGAAGGCTTTTTAAGTTTTTCCCTTTTCATATCTATGTAAAACTGTGACCCCCAGGGCGGGGACAAATTCGACCCCAGGGTCAACATTTGAACAAACTAAGTAGAGAACCATAAGCTGATGCTACAATTAAAACATGAGAGCTCAGTGCCATGTGGTTCCAGAGATGAAGCTTTTTTAAGTTTTTCCCTATACAAGCCTATGTAAAACTGTGACCCCTGGGTCACCATTTGAACAAACTTTGTAAAGGACCATAAGCTTATAGTAAATGCAAAATATCAAACCCCTGGCTCTTGCAGTTTCCGAGAAGAAGATTTTATAAAAAAAAATCCTATACAAGTCTATGTAAAACTGTGGCCCCCGGGGCGGGGACAAATTTGACCCCAGGGTCACTATTTGAACAAACTAAGTAGAGGACCATAAGCTGATGCTACATGTAATACATGAGAGCTCCGTGCCATGTGGTTCCAGAGAAGATTTTTTTTCAGTTTTTCCCTATACAAGCCTATGTAAAACTGTGACCCCCGGGGCGGGGCCAAATGTGACCCCTGGGTCACCATTTGAACAAACTTGGTAAAGGACCATAAGCTTATAGTAAATGCAAAATATCAAACCTCTGGCTCTTGCAGTTTATGAGAAGAAGATTTTAAAAAAAAAATCCTATATAAGTCTATGTAAAACTGTGACCCCCGGGGCAGGGACAAATTTGACCCCAGGGTCACCATTTGAACAAACTTAGTAGAGGACCATAAGCTGATGCTACATGTAATACATGAGACCTCTGTGCCTTGTGGTTTCAGAGAAGAAGATTTTTTAAAGTTTTTTCCTATATGTCTATATGAAAAACATGCAAAATCTCAATATACAAACTTTGGACCCCTGGGGCATGGCCATTTTTGACCCCGGGGACTTCATTTGAACAAACTTGATAGTCTAGACGTTGGCGATCATTTTAAAAGAAAAACTGTCGAAATCTATCCAGCGGTTCTTGAGAAGAAGATTTTTTAAGGTTTCAACCATATATGGTAATGGCGGCCATCTTGGATGTCGCGCTGACCTAATTTTAACAATCTAAAAAGCATTCACCTAAGGATCATCCACGTGAAGTTTGGTCAAAATTAGCCAAGAGGTTTCTGAGGAGAAGTTATTTGAAGCAAAAGTTAACGACGGACGACGACGGACGACCGACGAAGAGTGATCCCAATAGCTCACCTTTGAGCCTTCGGCTCAGGTGAGCTAAAAACAAAATTTGACTTTTTTGTTAGCTTAAATAATTTGGACTTGAGTCATGTCAAATATACTGTATCCTATACTAACAGCATCTAGTAGATTTAAAGTCCCTATCCCGCCATCAATAAGCAAATTTTACAGCATATGAATAGTTCCAGAAACTACTAACGAGGTATATAACTTAAATATTACATATTTTCTGTGATTTATATAGGAAATACTGGGAATAGAAAAGCTATATCTACTCGTTTGCTCTACTGGGAAATATCTCCCAGTGGTACGGAACATTGCTCGGCCTTTTCCGTCAGTGGGGGGAATGCCAAATGACGTTCCGATTGTTTTACGGACGTCGTCGTCCGATTCCGCCACTAGGAAATAACGATTACGGAAATTAACGAAGAGATCCGGTTCCACTTATTTTGTTTGTATGACGTAACATCGTCTTGGATGACGTAACATCGTCTTGGCTTTCTCGTGCAAACTGGTGTAAAAAGGCGTGAATCATTAGAAATATTAATAAAATATAATTTTAAATTATGTAATATATAGTTTAATAACCAGTGTTTTTGAGATACTGAAAATATCTCCCTCGGTAGAGAAATGGCCCCGATATAAGAACTCGTGCTCCGCCCTTATTTTTATATCGGGGCCATTTCTCTACATCGGGAAATATTTCCCGTATCTCAAAAACACTGGTTATTAAACTCTGTTTATTTTAAGAATCCAAACTCTATAAACACACTATAAATGGCTTTCACCAGACAGCCATCAACCCCAAAACTGTAGCGTGTCGAATTAAGAGTTACCATGAACTCATAATTCATTTCACGCATATTCAATCACGGACATTTTAAGAACCCATAAATAAACCTATATTTTTAATATACACACAAGTCATAAACATATTATTGTGGAGTGCCTGACATACAAATTTTAATGTTTGAATAAAACTCAAGATTGCCATGTGTCCCTTTAATGTTCAGTGTACACCAATATTAAATTTAAATACAGCTGATGATGTGTTAGATAGCCAAAAAGATCTGAGGGATTAAACTGTAATGTAAACTACCAGCATTAGATCATGTTTCAGTAACCTATTTTTTGAACAATGAAACAAAAATTAAATGTTGTTGAATTCCAGATATATTTAGCCTCGTCCTTCGGACGGGGACGTAAACCGTGCGGTCCCGTGTATCCGTCTATCCTCTGAGCACGTTAAAGAACCATAGGAATCTATTCGATATAAGAGTAGGGCACGGTTCCCGGATTCCTATATATGTATCCTTCCCCTCTCTCTGAGGCGGCTCTAAATAACCTATACTGTGTTGATGAGCCATTAAACAACATTCAATTCAATTCAAGATATATAAATTAATTACACATATATATTTATATAAAAAAAAAATTATTTTATTATTTCAATCACCAGATTATTGGTGATCCGGCCATTTATTCACCCCGTAATACGTTTGTGAGGGTCGAGGTGGGATATATTTACATAAGTTAGTCTAATTCGGAGAGAGATAAGAAGAGGAATGCTGATGATGTACTTAAAACAGGCCAATAGAAGAATAAAATATTGCAAAACTCTGTGCATCAAAATCAGTATACAGTTTTCATAATGGTACAAAATATCCACAAAATATATCTATAAAATTATATATATATATATAAAGTCAATTTTCACATGGATTTCACTGATTTAAACATCGCAGTTGTGGTGTAGTGGTAGAACGTCCGTCTCGCATGCCAGAACTTGCGGGTTCAATTTCCAACTATGTCGCACAAAACTTCTTAAAAATGGTGCTTAAATGAGTAGCTCCCTTGCTAGATGCTTAATTAGCATATAAAGGGTAGTGACAAAGCTTAGGACTGGTCGGGCCGTGTCAGTATAATGTGACTGGGTGGGGTTTGTGAAGCCCAGTGTCAACGGCGTGGTATTTTCAGTGTGACAGAACTATAAACTTGAGCACTAAGCTTACCGCTACAAGTAAACACCATCTTCACGACTAAAATATTGTTAACCCGTAACCCGCTAAGCACGACTATAATAGCCTTTGCGTCCACTGTAACCCAGATCAGGGTTTACAATGTCTGTCTGCTGATCCGTCATATTTCCCAAAACATCCCTTTGTCACATAAAACAGTCCATGATATACATGTAGCGGGTTAAGGTTTAAATACAACTAAATCCCATACGTACATCAGCACTGATTTGAACAAACCAGGTGTGTTCAACCTCTTTTCTTCAATACTTGTTTACTATTACCTGACGTAAATTTGAATATGCTGTTTCACACAAAATCCGAATAATTTACATAAATTAGATGGAAAACGCACTGCTTTGTATATATAAAATATACCTTGCACTGCAAGCAATTTTACACTAGAGCAGCCAAAATGAAATAAGAATGTTTAAATCTAACCACGCCATCATCTTTTCCTCGACTTATATTCCATAATCCGAAAAATCAGTAATATAATTACATAATTACATAAATTCAAAAATCATTCACCGGAAAGTATTTATTCTATCTTCACAATGACAGTCGTTCAATTAGACTAAAACATACGCGGTATCCTTAAAGCAATCTTGAGGTTTATCTTGTGTACATACAGAGATGTTATTGTAACTATAACATCCAAGCACAGACAGCACGACAATGGTAGGTGAAAATGAACAGCCCTTATATATGTAAACTTAGAATAAATTAGCATTTATATAAAGCAGGTAGATGATTTAATATTCAAGAAACACATCAATAATGTTAGTATACAATTAATGCAATGACAATGACTAATTACCAATTAATGGTGCCCACATGTACCTGCTACATTTTGCAATACTTAAAATCTATAGCCAATTTTAAACAATGACATTATAGTATTACGGTCATCAACTTTGTGATTAGTATGTCCAAAATTTAAGGTTCACATTAATTTTCTTTCTGGCAGAGGGGGTCAAACCGGAGGACCCAGGTTCAAGCCTCACCAGTATCACCGAGTTTCGTCGGTGAACGACTGTCGTCTGTCGTTAACGGAGCAGTACCAATGGAGCAGTACCAATGTATCGGAGTCTATCCACCGAGCACCATAAACATAAGAACCAATAAGGAATATATTCTTTAGTACGAGTAGGGGATGCAGGTTCGAGTGTTCCTATGTATCCTTCCCCTATCTGGGTCGGCACTATGAATAACTTGTCGATGAGCCGTTAAACAACATTCAATTCAATTCTTTCTGGCAGCCTTCTCTTTCCCAAAGAATCAGCCAGCATCATTTCAACAGAAACTAGAACCAATTCAACTGTGCGCCATCGGAAATCCCCACGCGTTCTTCACAGTTTGTGTCGATTTTTCCTTGATGCCCAGAATACAAACAGTACTAATATAAGTATGACACTGTAAATTAATTAAATTTAGGGTATCTGAAATTTTGACCCAGCCCAGTATCCCACAGGTGACACTAAAGCAAAGTATACGGTGTAATCCTATCATAATAATATCTAATTTGTGAAAGAAAAAATATTTCATTTGAGTTATAATTAAAACAAGAGGTCCAAATGGCCCCCCGAGTTGCTCACCTGAGAATTTTTGCAAAGAGGAAAAAGTAGTTAAGAAGTGCAATTGATATTAGACGGAAAACTTGTATGACATTAAGGTAAAAGAACCCCGGGGCACAGCCGTTTTTGACCCTAGGAACTTTGTTTGTATAAATTTTGTAGTCTAGGAGATGGCGATCATTTATAAATAGCCGTCAAAATCTGTTCGGCGATTCTTGAGAAGGTTTTTTAAAGTTTTGACCATATATGATAATGGTGGCCATCTTGGATGTCACATTGACCTAATTTGTAAAACTTTGGAAGGCACTATATAAGTAAAACATGTAAAATCTCCATATACAAACTTTGGAACCTGGGGCACAGCCATTTTTTACCCTATGAACTTTGTATAACTGTTGTAGCCTAGGAGTTGGCGATCATTTATAAAAAACAAAAAAAAGTCATAATCTTCAGCGGTTCTTGAGAAGAGTTTTTTAAGGTTTTGACCAAATATGGTAATGGTGGCCATCTTGGATGGCGCATTGACCTAATTTGCATAACTTTGGAAGGCATTGACCTCAGTATCGTCCACTTGAAATTTGGTTAAAATTGGTCAAGCGGTTTCGTCGGAGATGTTGTTTACAAATGATCTATATAAGTCTATGTAAAATGTCCATATACAAACTTTGGAACCCCAGGGCACAGCCATTTTTGACCCTAGTATATTTGTCTGTACAACTTTTGTAGTCTTGGAGTTGGCAATTATTTATAAACAAAAAAAAATTCAAAATCTGTTCAGCGGTTCCTGAGAAGAAATGTTTAAGGTTTTGACCATATATGGTAATGGCGGCCATCTTGGATGTCAAATTGACCAAATTTTTACAAATTTGGAATTATTTGAACTCATCATCCAAGTGAAATTTGGTCAAAATTGGTTAGGTAAGCGGTTTCTGAGGAGATGTTGTTTACAAATGCCCTGTATAAATAAGTCTATGTAAAACATGTAAAATCTCCATATACAAACTTTGGAACCCCGGGGCACAGCCATTTTTGACTCTAGGAACTTTGTTTGTACAATTTTTGTAGTCTAGGAGTTGCCGATCAATTATAAACAAAAACTGTCAAAATCTGTTCAGCGATTCTTGAGAAGAAGATTTTTTAAGATTTTGACCATATATGGTAATGGTGGCCATCTTGGATGTAGCATTGAAAAATCTGGAAGGCACTGACCTCAGTATCATTCACACAAAATTTGGTCAAAATTGGTCAAGCGGTTTCTGAGGAGATGTCGTTTACCAATGCCCTACATAAGTCCATAAAAATCATGTAAAATCTCCGTAGTAACAAACTTTGGAAACCCCAGGCGACAGCCATTTTTGACCCTACTAGGCTAGGAACTTCATTTGCACAACTTTTGTAGTCTAGGAGTTGGTCATTTATAAATATACTGAAAGGAAAAAGAAACGCAGGGTGCGTATTTCCGCTATATATTGCATTATACTGCACACTCAATTCCATATATATTCCAAGGAAATCCCAAGATGTTTTGTAAAAAATAAAAGTGCAGTTAGTTAGAGAAAGGACACAACTGTGATGTTGTAGACGTTTTAATCACAGTACACATTGTAACAAGAAATTCATAAATGCTGAAGTTCCTCTTTGAAAAATTGAGCCAGTTCAGTACTGTATTTAATGTTAAGTGATTGCAACATTTAAAGCCTTAGTTTGCTCACCTGCTTGAGCCAAATGCGCATTCTGACGATAATGAAACTTTAAAGGGGTAACCATTGGTGTGTTCAGTGCTGTTTAAACCTTCTTTCTAAAAGGACAGGCCTAATGTCGCCCTGTACCATTCGATTAGCAGTAGCATATTAAACATACAATATATAGCGGAAATACGCACCCTGCGTTTCTTTTTCCTTTCAGTATAAAAACTTTCAAAATCTGTTCAGCTTTCTTGAGAAGATTTTTTAAGGTTTTGACCATATATGGTAATGGCGGCCATCTTGGATGTCACACTGACCAAATTTGTACAAATTTGGAATTATTTGAACTCGTTATCATCCAAGTGAAATTTGGTCAAAATTGGTTAGGTAAGCGGTTTCTGAGATGTTGTTTACAAATGCCCTGTATAAATAAGTCTATGTAAAACATGAAAAATCTCCATATACAAACAGCCATTTTTTACCCTACTAGGCTAGGAACTTCATTTGCACAACTTTTGTAGTCTAGGAGTTGGTGATCATTTATAAATAGAAACTTTCAAAATCTGTTCAGCTTTCTTGAGAAGATTTTTTAAGGTTTTGACCATATATGGTAATGGTGGCCATCTTGGATGTCGCATTGATCTAATTTGTAAATTTTGGAATGAATTGACCTCAGTATCATCCATGTGAAATTTGGTCAAAATTGTCCAAAAAGAAATTGTTCCAGCAAAGAGTAAGAGAACGACGGACAAAAAGCTTTCACAATAGCCGAGTACATGCATAAACAAATATATTATTTGCAAAAATATGGAAAAATGAAAGTGTCAAGTTTGGTTGAATTACGTTCGGTGGTTAAGGAGAACATAAGGTAACGATGGACAGACATATATCATCCAAAGCACAGACAGAAACACAAAAGGATGTGTAAACAATATCCCTTAATGCTTTTTTCTTTTTTACTTTTTTTAAAAAGCATGGAGATCAAAATCGTATTTAAGTAAAAGTAGTTGCTCCAATAGAAATTAGAACAGATGGACTGACGGACAGATGAACTGATGGACAGATGGACAAATAGAGGCATTAATAATATCCACTAAAGCTTTTTTCAAAAAGCGTGGGGATAACGAAACTAGTTAGTTATGTTTCATACCATAGAACTGAATTTGCTGCAGTGGTGCCGCTGTATGGTAGATAACTTCAATGTAAGTCCACAAGGTACTCACTGTCTTACCGCAATTATACAAGACAGCACAAACCTTCCTGAATGCCTCTTCTGATTCATGCCATAATATTTTTTTTTAATAACCATGTAGCTACATGTATTAACCATAAAGTCTGCACAGATTTGTTAATTCCGGTGCTTTATGTCTGCAACGTCCATTTACAATATCCAAGGTTCCACAATAAAGCAAATCATTTTAATTCAAACCCGCATAAATGGTCAATTTAATTGTTTAGTTGCTAATGCCAAAAACAACATTTATGACCTCGACTTTCCGTTCAATTGTTATCAATACAAAAATGCACACACTCAACCCTTGGCGGACAATACATTTCATAGGTTAAGTATAATCAAAATTAAAAACCTTTTAAAAATATTTCTGTTTGAAATTAAAAAATGTTAAAATTGAGTTTGATTTTACTTCAGATAATTGTTGTGATATAAATTGGAAAAGGATTAGTTCTGTTTCTATGTTAGCTTTTTATGTGAAGTCCTTGAGAATCGTGTCGAATTCAATCCTTGTATAGCAATAAGTTAAGTGCAAATAGCCTGATTTCTAAAAATTAAAGAAAACTTTTGTCAGATTCCACATCTGTAAGGTTTATTTGGGATAATGCCACCTCTAAGGGGATGATGACTTGGGTCCCTGTCTAATAGATAATAAATTATATACAAGTATAAAATTCCTTTTCTGGACTGGTTTTAAATTGCCAACCACTGATCGAATGCTATTCAGACTTTCCACTTTACTAATGAAAACAAACGATGTGGAACACTTTTTTCATTGCAAGTTGCCGCTGATGAATATTATAACAGAAAAAAGTTGTTTACATCATGTAACATTAAAAACCTATTACAGGCATAAGAATTTGAAACTGATGCCCATGTTTCTTGTGGATTTCCTGTAGGCAATCTGCGGGAGGACTGATGTTAAATATATGATTTAAAACTGAATATTATAATGCATATTTTATTAAATAAAACAAGAGGCCCAAGAGGGCCTGTGGACGCTCTACTGGCTAATATGGCTCTTATAACATCAATGAAGCGAGTGACTATCATCTTAAAGAGGCAAAATATAGACTTTTTAACTAAATCAAGAGCTATAACTCTGCCATTACTGGTCCGATCTGGCTGGTTTTCGAACTTGGGCAGTAGAGACAATAAAAAAAAAAAAAAAAAAAAATATAATAAAAATTTAAAAAAATAAAAAAAATAGAATAAAAAAAATAAAAAATTATCAAAAAAATATCAATGAAAAAAATAATAATAAATATATAAAAAAAAAAAAAAAAAAAAAAAAAAAAAAATAATATAAAAAAGAAAGTCGTAAAATCTGGTAAAGTTTGGCAAAGATCAGATGCAAAATGAAGGACCTATCGTATGACGAGGCAAATTATAGTATTTTTAACAAAATCAAGGGACATAACTTTGCTGTTACTGGTCCGATCTGGCTAGTTTTCGAACCTGACCGAGCTTTCATTGACATTAACAATCTGATAAAGCTTGATAAAGATCGGATGAAAAATGAAGGCCCTACCGTCTTAACAAGACAAAATATAGCATTTTGAACTAAATCAAGGACCATAACTCCGCTGTTACTAGTCCGATATGGCTGGTTTTCGAACTTGTCCGAGCTTTCATTGATATTAACAATCTGATAGTGTTTGGTAAAGATCGGATGAACAATGAAGCCCCTATCGTCTTAACGAGGCAAACAATATCATTTTACCTAATCAAGGGCCATAACTCCGCTGTTACTGGTCCGATAAGGCTGGTTTTCAAACTTGTTCGAGCTTTTAACGACATTAACAATCTGATAAAGTTTGGTAAAGATCGGATGAACAACGAAGCCCCTATCGTATTAACGAGGCAAAATATAGCATTTTTAACTAAATCAAGGGCCATAACTCCGCTGTTACTAGTCCGATATGGCTGGTTTTCGAACTTGTCCGAGCTTTCATTGATATTAACAATGTGGTAAAGTTTGGTAAAGATAGGATGAAAAATGAAGGCCCTATCGTCTTAACGAGGCAAAATATAGCAATATAACATTTTTAACTAAATCAAGGGCCATAACTCCGTTGTAACTTGTCCGATCTGGCTGGTTTTCGAACTCATCCGAGCTTTCATTGATATTAACAACCTGTTAAAGTTTGGTAAAGATCGGATGAAAAATGAAGGCTCTATCGTCTTAACGAGACAAAAGTTAACGACGGACGGACGACGGACAACTCGGCATCCCATAAGCTCTGCTGGCCTTCGGCTAATGATGGGTTTCATTTTTAAATATATTATTGGTACATAATCAAAAGTTAGTAATTATGTACATATATATTTTTTTTATAATATTCTTATAACTAATATTTATGATTGAACAAATGCAAGTTAACGGGACGCCTCTAGTTCTTAAGCTAGAAAATGTGTCCAAGGAACCCGAATGCCCCACTAAAGGGTTATCGGTTGCTTATACAAAATGGAGTAACAAAATATGAAGTGATGTGTAATATTAAAAGGCAAGTTATATGGACCTGATTTGGGTTAGGAACATAATGGTGCCATATATATGTGTGTATGAAGACTTTTGGTATGTGAATAATTGACTTAATAAATAACCAAGATGGCCCTAAATCTATACCCGAGTAGTGGCCCATTATCAAACTTGTTCGAAAATCTTATGGTCATATACAATCTGTGCAAGTTTGGTTAAGATTGTTCAAGAAATGTGGCCTCTGTGTTTAACAACAATGATATAAACACAATAAGTTTGGTAAAGAGCATATACAAAATGAAGGTGATAGGGTGTTACCCCTGGGCAGGGCCAAAAATTAATGTGACCCCAGGGCTACATGTAATATATGAGAGATGTGTGCTGTGGTATCAGAAAAGATTGTTTAAGTGTTTCCCTTTACAAGTCATTAAACATGTGACCCCTGGGCAGGGCAAATGTGACCACAGGGTCACCATTTAAACAAACTTGGTAGAGGACCATAAGCTTATACTAAATGCAAAATATTAAACCTCTGGCTCTTGTAGTTTCAGAGAAGATTTAAAAAAAATATCCTATGTAAACACTTTGACGTTGACGCTTGGGACAGCCAAATTTGACCGAAGCATCACCATGTGAACAAACTTGGTAGAGAACCATTACGTGATGCTACTTGTAATATGAGAGCGCTGTGCCTTGTAGTTTCAGAAAAGAAGATTTTTTAAAAAAAAATCCTGTATAAGTCTATGGAAAACTTGCAAAACCTCAATATACAAACTTTGGACCTCCGGGGCATGGCCATTTTTGCCGGGGACTTCATTTGAACAAGTTGACAGTCAAGGCATTGGTGATCATTTTAAGGAGAAAAACTGTCCAGATCTGTCCAGCGGTTCTTGAGAAGAAGATTTTTTAAGGTTTCAACCATATATGGTAATGGTGGCCATCTTGGAAGTCACGCTGACCTAATTTTAATAAATCTATAAACCATTCATCTAAGGATCATCCATGTGAAGTTTGGTCAAAATTGGCCAAGCAGTTTCTGAGAAGAAGTCGTTTGAAGCAAAAGTTAACGATGACGGACGACAGACGAAGAGTGGTAATCCCAATAGATCACCTTAAGCCTTCGGCTCAGGTGATCTAAAAATGTCAATGTAACACTTGAATGTGAATTAACATATCGCTGTCATGTAGTTATCAACATTTGTGAAGTTTGAAAGCTCAAGGCATTGGTGTTGGAGAAATCGATTTAACAAAAAAACTTTGGTGCAAAAAACTTGAATGAAAAACTTTGATGTAAATTAACAAAGTGTAAAAAGTAGGTCAAGGTCATTTATATTGACCTGATTTGGGTAGGAACATATTACTGTCATACAGATGTAAGCGTATATGAAGTTTGGAAACTGTATGACTTCTGGTATCTAAGAAACTGAGTTAGTAAAAAACTTGAATGTAAAACTGTCATATAGTTATCAACATTTATAAAGTTTGAAAGCTCTAAGGCATCTGGTGATAAAGAAATCGACTTTTGAATAGGGAGGTGGGGTGGGGAGGGTGAGCTTTTATCAATCGATAACCATAAATTTGGAACCAGCTGTATTCGTAAGCTAAGGAGGATTTATAGACTGTATCCCTGAAACTGATACCTAATTCAGGTAGTAGACCCATAAAATGCCTGTATACCAATTTGACTTCGTCCCAGTTTTCCTACTAGAATACAGTTGTTTTATGAACGGTAATACGCAGTCCAACACGCATAGCTGCTTTCTGAGTCCGGGATAAATATATGTGTCGCTCAACTCAACTTTAACCAGTAGCATTATATATAACCAAACCTGCCAAAGATCTAGTACAAACCCAATTAAAAAACTGACAAAAAAATGGATAATGATAGTCTCCCACAGTTTTGGAGAACAAGGGAACATGGCCATTTATTTTTGGGGAACAAGGAAACATTGTCTATTGGTAATATTTTCTGGGGAAAATTGGGAAAAAAAATTGGGGAACAAAGAAAAATATGTTTGGGGAACAAGGGAACATTCGGTCATATTTTCAGGGAACAAGGAACCCCACTTGGGAGGGCCTTGATAATTAAATTCAAAATATAAATAACAGTAGTCTCTTCTCCACACAAAATTGCCCAGGTACACTCAATTTTATAATCAAAACATCTGATATTTAAGATCACCAAATGTTGTTTAAAAGATATGCCAAGACGTGCGAGTTTCCTTATTGAGAATTTAATGCTTAATATAGATCCTTATACACTTCTCATACATTACCATTCCCTGGAGAGGGAAAACTTGATTTTAATTTCATCTAACTGATAAACATGTCAAACACGCACTTGATGCTCTTAAAATGTGATTCAGAACTACTTGAAATGTTCACCATGTCTTATATGGCCTTCCACATCTTACAAACACAACTTGACATGTTGGGATATGTATTGACTGCACAGTGCAATAAACATAAGCTTGCTGTCCGAACTTATTGCATTTTGGTCATCATTTTGAAATTTATATTTTTTTGTTGTTTTTTCTGTATCAGTGTATACCATTCATATAATTATATCCATAAATAGCACGATTATTGAGGTAATAAATATCTTGATTGGTAATTATGATACCATTTTTGGTTTCTGTAAAGTACATGAAGTATAAGAACCCATTCACACACTCTTACAATTATATATTTTTGTTTCAGTTTGTAATATATTTGTACAACTTTGTTGCTACTTTTTTTTCTCTAATAAATCATAGCTTAATCTCAAAAATAAATGTTTCAGCTTACCATTCTCTAGATTCTCAGTCACTTAAGGTAACACTGATGTTTAGTCATTGTATATATATGTAAATAATATTTCAACAAAATGCAGTGTACAAAATAACACAGGTGGCTGTATCGGTGTTGGGGGGAAAAAATAATAAAAAAAATAAATTGTGTTATTTGTTGAAAACAAACATATTTTAAGTTTTCCTGAAAAAAATGTCCCAGAGTATCATAGTTCCCAGAGTATCGTAGTTATAGCCTATAAGGAAAACTTAGTTCCCAACACCGAAACAGCCACCTGTGCAAAACAAAACGAACTGTTTGCAGCAGATTAAAAATCAAAATGGCCACCAGGTTAGCCATCGGCTAACTACACCTTTAAATTCCTCAGGTAACTAAACAATACACCTTTAAATCCATCTGCTTCAAGTGTTAATCGATAGGAAACTGACTCACTTGTTTGGAAATATAGGAAATAGTTAGATGATAATGGATCATGAAGAATCCAATAGAGGGTCAAGCTCAAGCCAACAATTAAAAGATGTCACCAGTTTTGTTTGTTGGATTCATTATGGTGTTTTACATCATTTTTAGCACATGAAGCCATATATACTGGAACGAAAAAGAAACGCGACACGGACATTTCCGCTATATATTGTATATACTGCACACTTAATTCCATATTATATTCCAAGGAAATCCCAAGATGTTGTGTAAAAAAAAAAGTGCAGTTAGAGAAAGGAGGACACAACTGTGATGTTGTAAACGTTTTAATCACACTATACCTTGTAACAAGAAATTCATAAATGTTGAAGTTCCTCTTTGAAAAATTGACCCAGTTCAGCACTGTATTTAACGTAAAGACTTTGCAAAAGTTTGCATCCTATTAGTTTGCTCACATGCTTGAGCCAAACGCGTACTCCGTCAATAATGAAACTTTGCAGGAATACTATTTGCTGTGTTACGTGTCATTTTAGTATTTTTTCTGAAAGATCTTACATAGCCATGTACCATTCGATTAACAGCAGCATATTGTACATACAATATATAGCGGAAATTCCCGTGTCGCACTTCTTTTTCCTTTCAGTATATAATGGTCGATTTTTTTTGTGGGGTAAACCACCCCATTTTTTCTGGTTAGAATCAGTACTGTAATTACTTCCTGACTCCCATAAGAATCAAGATTTCCTCACTTGAAAAGTCGATCTCCCTATGGGATTCGAACCCTCAGCGGTGAGAGGCGAGAATGTTTTAGACGCAGCATATTCCAGCCTTGAATGCGCTAAACGTGTCATGAGACACAGTCAGTCATGTGCCAGTTAAGATGACAAACAATGTAAGAACTTGTAACAATTTTTTCGCCTGAATAATCTTTTAAACCAGGTTTGACAGCTGTAAGCACTAATCCTTTTGTTTGTTGGAGTATATATATTTTTGTATGAAGGTCAGTTATAAAAAAATGTGAAGGGCTCTACTGTTACGTTAGTTGAATGGAGTTTAATGTTATTTTCAGCACATTTTAGGCTATATATGAGTCAAAAAATATTGTGGTGTAGGCAGACCACCTGCTTTTTTCCTAGGTTTTAATGTTTATCATGTTTATCTCCTGCATCCATAAGAATCAACACTTTCTCACTTACATATCGAGTTCCAAGTGTGATATGAACCCGCAACGGTGAGAGGCAAGGTTTCAAACTCAACGTCCTTACCATCTTAGCCATGGATGTACTTTTTACATAATGAGTTTTCCAGCATTTAAGTATTCATCTTTATGGTGTATTCATCAAAATTAGAGTCTTAAGTTATGAGAGATTTCTTTGACATGTAAATTAGCTTACAGAAATGCAATCTGATTAAAAACGCAGACCTGTATTCAGTAGAGAAACACTAATTAAAAGAACTTTTTAATGAGATTGACATTAATCAAATTGAGTTCAAATTGACCAAGTTTATTTTGAGATAATTTAAACTGATTAAAAAAAAAAGGTATGGTATATCTAATTTTACTTTTGAAATTGTTTATGTATTTACCTGACAAAATAAATTAGCTATCGCATGTCAAAAGGGCTGTACAAGATAACATAATGAACAAACATGATACAGAAACAGTTGATTTTGATTATACAAAAACTTTGATTACAAACAATTCGATATAATATTAATTATTTATTTTTATCATGCAATATAGCATTAAATACCTGGCTTACACATAGTCTACCATATTTCCCCTTATATACTGAAAGGAAAAAGAAATGCAGGGTGCGTATTTCCGCTATATATTGTATGTTTAATATGCTACTGCTAATCGAATGGTACAGGGCGACATTAGGCCTGTCCTTTTAGAAAGGTTTAAACAGCACTGAACACACCAATGGTTACCCCTTTAAAGTTTCATTATCGTCAGAATGCGCATTTGGCTCAAGCAGGTGAGCAAACTCAGGCTTTAAAGGGACACTGTCCGTAACTTTTAGCTTATAAAACACCCAATAATTATGTTCGCAAACATTAAACACTAAACATTATTTAATATTTACTAATTAAAAGCAAGATTGTTTAACGGAATTCAATCGCGGTACAAAAAAAAGCAAATCCACTTCGTGGGTTTGAACTCGCAGCCCAAACTCGCAGTAAAAATAAGTGTGCGTTAGCGTAAAATTGTCGGAACTCGCTCCTGACTGAGCTAAGCGGGGTATACATATTACTCAATACATACTATGGTGAATACCTAGTGCGCTATGGAGTCACGTGAACGCATAAAAGGTAAATATTGTGGGTCCCACTTTATTTACATTTAATAATTAAAACTTTTTTTTTCAAACTCACGAATGTATTCCTACATACTTCTTAGGGTCTTTCCTCATGTTTTCATGTATACATTTCAATGAATAAAAGTCAGACAGTTATTTGGTTATGCTCAATATCTGCTTACTTACGGACAGTGTCCCTTTAAATGTTGCAATCACTTAACATTAAATACAGTATTGAACTTGCTCAATTTTGCAAAGAGGAACTTCAGCATTTATGAATTTCTTGTTACAACGTGTACTGTGATTAAAACGTCTACAACATCACAGTTGTGTCCTTTCTCTAACTATAACTGCACCTTTTTTTTTTACAAACATCTTGGGATTTCCTTGGAATATATATGGAATTAAGTGTGCAGTATATGCAATATATAGCGGAAATACGCACCCTGCGTTTGTTTTTCCTTTCAGTATAGAAGCGCCTCTCCTAATAGTGACGGTTTGATGCATACAGTGCTGGTTCTTCCCAGTTAAAAGTGGGTGGTCATATCAGTCTGCCTCCACCACGAACAAATTGACTGACATGCATATATAGCCTAAAATCTGCTAAAAAAAAAGGTTAAACACCATTCAGCTAACGTAACAGTAGAGCCCTTCACATTTTTTTATAACTGACCTTCATAGAAAAATATATATATATACATGTATATTCAAAATTCAATACCGGTAATTTAATTTTCGACCTTTTGTAAAATAAAAAGAAAGATTAAGATTTTAAATTAAGTGGGAATGACATTTGAGGCTCAGTCTGGTGTTTACAGTCTGTATTCAGGAAAGAGATGCTTTTAACTTAAAAGCATCTCTTTCCTGAATCCAGACTAAATTGAGTATATCCCTGAAGGAAAAAAAAGACAAAATCAGGAGCTACAGTTACGGGAAGTAGAGTACGTTATTTTTCACATTAAGAACATACCGTATAATCCCTAATAAATGCGTAACATTTTTAAAAAGGGGGCATTTATTTGAGACCAAAAATACATAATTTAACTTTTAAATCAGACAATATTTACTGATTTTCTTTACCAAGAAAACCAAAGTCTGCATGTCAATTAATGCATCGGATTTTAAGTTTTCTAGTGACTTTGTGTGTTCCATTGTGAATGAAACGGTATACCAATTTTAGTAATTGTTCTCATGATTACAACATCGCTGTTTTCTTAATTTATTAAAGTCTCATCGATTACATCAATTGACATTATACATAAAACGCATAAAATGTAAATACCATTCTTTATAGAATTAAAAGAGATGCTTTGTCTGCAGAGGGCTGGCATGGCGCAGTCGGCAGCGCGGCGGATTTGTAACCAGAGACCCCGGGTTCAATCCTCCGTGGTGCTACTGAGTTTCGTCGCTGTGTTCTTGGGCAAGACTCTTTCCCTTAGCTTCGTCTGTCGGATGGGGAAAACCGGGCAGTCCCGTGTATCGGTCTATCCTCCGAACATGTTAAAGAACCACAGGAATCTATTCGATAATAAGAATACGGCACGGTTCCCGGATTCCTATGTATCCTTCCCCTCTCTCTGGGGCGGCTCTAAAAACCTATACTGTGTTGATGAGCCGTTAAACAGCATTCAATTGTCTGCAGATTGTCGTTGGTTCTACCCATGTGCCTGCCCGTGCACGAAAATTGCCCGGAGGGACACCTGGGGCTCCTCAACCAGTGGAAGCTGGAAAGTCGTCATATACCTTATAGCTGTTAGTGTGACTATAAAATCCAATTCAAAAAGGAATTCTATCAGAAAAAACCAACATCTACTTATAATAAGTGCCTTTCTTGGATTTTCAAAACCTAATAATTATAAAATTATCTATTTGCTGCAAATATTTTGCCATGCATGAAGATCTGCACACAAAAATGTTTGAGCCCTGTTTTGTAATTGTATTTTTTTTGTTTCCATTTATTTGGGGAAAAGAAATCAAGATTTCCAGTTTGGCCTCTTTTTTGCAAATGAGAAATTAAGATGAGGGTAAAACCATCATAAATATGTACCTTTATGACTGAACTAAGATTTCAGATTGAGTATTTTTTAACTGAATTGGATTGTATAGCCGCACCAACAGCTATTAAAAGTCATATGGTGACTTTCCAGCTTCCATTGGTGATGACCCCAGGTGCCTCTCCAGGCAATTTTCGTGAGCTAGCACTTGAATAAAACCACTCACGTTCCACAAGCCGCAGCTGAATAACTTCCTCACATAATTAAAGATTACTAGGCCCATTGATGGCTCGAACCAACAGCGGTGAGGGACAAGTGTTTTCAAGTCAGAGACTAACAACCCGGCTACAGACACCCCTTCAGATTGGCTTGTTTCATGTGGAGGACGAGGCAAAACATTTGAAAAAAAACAACTTTAGACAAACAAAAACCTCCTTTTTTACATTTTACAGGCTAGCTAACAGAGGGAGCCAATGCATTTACTCTCGTTTTAGGAAGGAGCAAGTGTATTTTTCAGTGCCTGAAATGCTGACATCTTTAATTTTAGTTAGTGATGTGCCGATTGTCTCCAACAATCAAAAACTAATTGAAATGACCTAAAATCGGCGACAATCGATAGTAATTTTTCACGATTGATTTTCATTTGACTCAGATAATTTCTTACCGACAGTCTTGCTCGTACCAAATTCATCATGTTTTTTATGATTACTGTGCAGTTTCTCTCATCTTGTAGGTAGGTATGTTACTTATAGTTCTACACTCTTATCGGTTTTGCTTATCGGTTTTGGTTTTCCGATTATCGATTGTAATTTTCCAGTCCGATTCCCAACAACAATTTTAGTGTCTGATATCCTATTATGCAATGAAATATACATCTCGCTACTTAGTATATATGGGAAAACAAATTAAGAGTATAAAAGGTTTCATTTTTATGTGCTTTTTATTACAACTTAGATTCAAATTTAATGAATGAAAAAGATATGGGTGTTAGTTGCTTATGTAAAACCGACAACATACCCTGAATTGTAAATTCGATGGGAAACTGTGCATGGATGAATTTTATAAACGCAGGTGTTGAGTAATGGATATGAAATCTTATCAACTGCCTTACTTATACAACTTTATGTACATGTAATGGTATATCCTACAGTGATTTCAAAGACTCCAGCAACAATTAGCCTATATAATTATACTAATGGGTGAAAAACAAATATTTTTAGTTTTTATGAAACTACAATTAGCCTACATGTATATATACTATAAATGGGTGTAAACAAATATTTTTAGTTTTTATGAAACCACAAATTAGCCTATATTCTAATGGGTGTAAACAAATAGTTTTAGCTAGTTTTATGAAGTACATAATAGCGCTTTCTGATGTATAAATCAGGTGCGTAGCTACGTCCAATTGACAGCATAGGTCCAATGTTTAACTTATTCTAGCGTGGTTGGGGGTTGTGGGGGATGCTTGGGGTAGGGTGATGCTTGCCAGATTTTATCTTAGAATGTATTAGTTGCGTTCTGATGAATAGTTCAAGGTAAATGTAAGTACACAGATGTATCTGAAAATACTCCCATCCCCTCTCCCATTTGCATTGCATATCTGGACTTTTTAATTTTTCTATTTCCGAAAATTAGGTGTAGGCCCGGGCCTACAGCAGAGCTATGCCAATGTAAATAAACTGGCACTCTCCCACAGTTGAACAGAGAGGCTGGGACACTTAAGGCCAGACTTTTTAATTTTTGGGTTTACCGACCTGCCGACCCAAATTATTGCTGAATTCAAAAAAAAATACAAAATTTTAAAAAATAAAATAATTTTAAAATAAAAAGCTTAACTGGCTTGACTGGGACAGATATTTTGATTAGCCAGAATGCGCAGTTAATTTTAGACTTTAATACATGGTTTGGGGTTTTCTATCCGTCAGTTTGTCTGTCTGCATACAACAGTTTATAAGACCTCAAGGTGAAATTTCATGAAGCTTGCAATAAATAATCAAAATAAACCATAATAGATTGCCTTTTAATTGACTTGTTACCGTGAAACTAAGATTAAAGTCATTTAATACTATTATACAATCTTTTTTCTTTTAGACGCCTTTGTGGGTATGTTTTCATGATTTTTTTTTTTTTATTCCTCCTCCTAACCTTCATTTTTCCAGAAAAAATCGGTGAACCTAATAATAAAAAAAAAAGGGGCATGGCAATCTTGAAGTCTGTTTAAACAGAAGGGATGGAGTATGGTTTACATCTAAACAGAATGGGTGGAATATATGGTGTACCACTAAAGTAAAGAAAAGGAGTGTACCATTGTTTACCACTCAACAGAGGGGCTGGAATATGTGGAAATCCCGCATGCCCACCAAAAAACACACAATGCTGTACTGTATACCTATAAACAATGGTATTTCAAATTCTCCTTAAAAGGACATAATTTTATGAATCTTGATGTTTT
>JAWPHD010023383.1:0-22246 GCA_037043455.1 Cyrtodaria siliqua | reverse complement strand
GACAAGGTGAACAACAGTACTTTTAACACCGTGGGACAATGTTGACTGACCAGTGAAGCTATGTGTTAAAAGCATAGTATAGATCATTATCTCATTAGTGAATCATAGAACTGTTCTCAGCCAACAATGATTCTCATAGCCTTGGACATTGCTTATAAAACTTTAAATCAATAAAATGTTTATACTCTATCTGAATTTCAAATAAATATTGATGATACATTTCATACATGTAAAGTTTACTAATTGCCTTAATGCTATAGAAATTTCATTCTTACATTATTATTATTATAATTATCATTTCTTTCAAAACAAAGAGGATGTTGTATATTGTGCTATGCTCTGCGCATGCCCAGATCTTACATATATCTTTATACTGGCACTGTCCAGGCAGTTGTTAATAAATGGTTGAAATAGTAACACGTATTTGTGTCTACTGATTATACCCCACGCTTAGTGGATATCGCATTTGAGATACAACTCGAGAATATAACAAGGGCCTAGGTACATTGAGTACATTGACGAGGTCTTAAGTAAGTTGAGTACATGGACGAAGTTCTAAGTATATTGATGGCATGGAGGAAGTCCTAAGGTCATTGAGAACATGATCAAGACCACAAAATATCGATACAAGGCCCTAAGAATCGATGAGCATACATTATGCATGCGCCGAAATTCGCCAGGTATACACGCATTCCATACGAGTATTTATTTCTCGATTTGTTTCGGCAAGTATATACAAATGTAATTAAATACACAGGCGAGTCCGTTTTTTATACCTCAGAACAAAGTAAATTATACGCGTCTAATACCATGTTGCACTCAGTCATTACGTATATATCGGTTGACTTCTAATTAAGAATCACAGTAGTTTTCCCCATAACTTTATGAAGTGTTTGCTAATTAAACACACGCACTTAAAATATAGACAGTATTATTGAGTATATATAAACCACCCGTATATAGCTTGGTTGATATTTAACTTATGCAAGTTACGCCACAAAAGGTAGCACATAGGCTGAGTGATTATACAAAGCAATGCGCATGCCCGTGTTTCCTCCCCACGATCAATGTAATTGCTCACCCAGGACGAGCCCGGATCATACACAGCTTAGAATGAAGTTTAATGTCGTAACTAAAAGGTGTCATATTTAAATGTAAAATCAGTGTTGGATATAAAATCTGAGTTCTACAAGGTGAGTGTAATTACTTAATTATATAATGAGTTTAAATAGGAGACAGACTTTGTCTTTCTTAAATATGGGACTCGTTAAGTAATCTAGAAAAAACATTTGAAGAAAGAACCAGAGCATAGATGTTTACGGACAGGAGGGAACATATGTGCTGAAAGTATTGTGAAGTATTATATTAAACGATATATTAGCTTTACAAGTGTTCTGTATTTGTCGTCGTACCACTTGGTAAACCTGGAGACATTCGCAGTATATATTTTAGAGAAGGTTTGACTGAAATGATTGATTAGTTATTGATGTAGATGATGTAGAAAATATTTACCAATACTATCTACAATAGACATATCAGCATTAACCACATTGTCATTCATCCCAAGCATACAATTGTACACGCGTAAGAAAGAAATCTCGCGTATTTTGATTAACTTGTTGAATGTAGCGAAATTTAAACCAGCTAACATTAATGTGGGTAATATTCGTAATGTTATTTTAATAAGGACGAGGTTCTATTGTTGTAGTTTTGCGTATATTTGTTATGGCTAGGTACACATTAACTTCTAATTTGCATTGAAAAGGCCGAGTGTCTTGTTATTTAGCGCAATACATGTATTTAATAGATGAGTTTACAAATATGTAATACAACAACTAGTTCACGCTCCTCCATAACCCATTTCAATGGATTATAATATGAATTGAATTTAATTGAATTTAATAGTCGCATTAACAGTTAACTTCATATGGTGACTAGTCCAGCTGCAATCGGTGGATTATATGAAGATTTAATTAAACATTTTAAATGTATACAGTTCATAGACAGGGTTATTCTTACTGGAATATGAATTGTAATCATGCCCCAATTCTTAAACGTGTTTGTTGTCTCTATTTAGTAGCATATTGCTTATCCATTGAGGGATATTGAAAAATAGATGAAGCAAATAACTTCATGGTATTACGTACATATGTTTAAAACTTGCAGCGATATAAACAAACTATTTGGTTTTAGCTCAAATGATACGAAAGCTCGGAGTTGGTCTCTAGAGATCACTCTTCGTCCGACATTTGTTTAAATTGTGATCATATAGTATTATTTAGTAAGGTTTGTTCCAATTGCGACCAATTTTAATCCCGCTCCGGAGGACGTTACAGTTTGACATACAATTATATAGAAACTTTTTAAAACAGAAGTCCTCTCCTCTTAAGCATCATGAGAAAGTGTTATAATATGTTTCAGTAGTTTGTCTGCATCCGGGTTTGTTAAAATGGTGACCATCTGATAAAATTTGTCCGCGCCGCGAAGGCTAGTTTTGCATGTAGTTATGTAGGACAATATGAAACAGTTTTTTCTCTGAAACTGCAAAAGCTAGATGTCTGTTTGTTTGCAAGTAGCTTTCGCTGCGCTACTTTTGTATTTGGTTTATTTCAATGGTGAGTTTGGGTTTAAAATGTGGCATTAAATGTAATTCAGTCTCATGGGTCAATGCATAGATCCGCTCTATCAATCGAATATATATCTGACCATGCCAATTGACCAATTAAAATCACATGAGGTATTTACCCCGTTACATAAAGCACATGCTGTTCCACAAACAAACAGTTTATACAATAGAACACATAGTAATGTTTTTGGCCAAAATTGAGCTGGGACAATGGGTGTCGGGGTTTATCGATTTGTACGGATTAATGTAATGATTTTGCCTTGTTAAATATTATACAAGATACACACTTGAACACGTTGTTTACTCTGACGGACAAGGCTCATTGCTGTCGTATGTTGGATGAAACTTGAGCTTATGTTCCTCTACAAAGCGAGTGCAATTGGTGGTATTACGGTCAAATGTGTCCCTGCCTCAGGAGTTACATATAAACTAAAATCTAAAACATAAACTTCCCGAAACTACACGATTTAAAGTTTTAACAGTATCAATGTAGTATATGTATTATCGTCTACCAAGTTATCCAAGATTGGCTTAAACCCAGTGGACATAGTCTTACAAAGAGGTGTTTAAACAATTATATTTTCTCTGATACTATAATTTGCGGACGGCTAAAATAGCATGGATCTTGACTTAAGAATAATCGAAAGTCACAAGAACACATGCCAAATAAACGACTCAAAATTCACTGTCATTATTAATACTGGGTAGTAAACAATAATTATGTTTTGAAATGGAATTATTTTTTACATTTTACGTCTTTTTACACAAACAAATGCTTTACCATTATTCTTAAACACGTACATCTGTATTGATGTAAACAAATATGGCGGTATTAATGAATTGCTTTTAAAGAAAACATGCTATTTTTTTGTTTTAGCACAGTTGACATATGTTTTGAAAAGAAACACAACATTTTGAATGATATGTGCTGTTCGGGAAAGTAAACAGCGTGACCTATAGCAAACCATATATTAAAATAATGAAAAAACTGGTCCTATAAAAACCACAGCAATCAATCGCAATAACTCGCACCATAGGAGCCACAAGCGAACATATGCGCATAATTAAACCACACGTAGAAGAGCTAGATATATATACTAATATGCACGTAGCGTAACCCTATGGTCACTTAACAAGTCATAACAATCCTTAAATACCAATTAGCTGTCGTTGCGTGTAAATGTTAAAACACGAGTATCAAAGTTTTCACGCCACAATTTGTAAAGAACATGTCGTGTTCTTTATAATGTATGTAGTATTGAATTACATTATGCTATTGTGACTGTACTATTTATGTGTCGTGGTTGTCAGTAATAGAATAAAAATAGAAGTATGCATATTCAATAACGCGAATTTCAAAAACCCGTGAAAAATCGGCACATATACATTACTATATAACCTGAACACCTGGGCAGTGTTTTGTTAAAGCGTTTTGAAGTATAGTTTTGCCGTCATTTGGCGGGTTAGTTGCTTTGTATTGAGAATGAGCACTTGGTTGAATTGAATTATCAATGCTATAATTATGTATATTTACTTCTTGTTGTGATCGCAGTACACGTTTATAATACAACTCCTGAAGATCAGACTACACCAATTACCAACCAATCAGCTGGCAGGGAAAAAGTTCCAGGGTAAATTCGGAGCTATTACACAGAATCTCTTTATTTTGATTGGTTGTCAAGGTAAACAAACCAAAAATCTTGCTAAAAAATTAAAATTCAACTTTTGAAGAGTACTTATAAGGGTTAAATCATACATTTGTGCAATGTATTCATAATATGTTGCATAATCAAAGAAAGAAGTATATTTTACATTTTCCGCATGTTTCTACATGCAAGTAGGTTGGTCAGCACCATCCGACCCAAACAGCTTTTTCAAAACAAACTCAACGTATGGCTTCTGTATGTTTTTTTGATAAAACTAAGATAGGTCTTTCAAAACAAGTAATAACAAATATAGCTTCCTATATTAGGGAACTCGGTACAGAGCTTAGAGCTATAAGGTAGGCCTATGGAAAATGAATTGGTGTAGTATGACCTGAAGATATAAATTAATATTTGATATATCAATGAATACCAGACGAGTAGTCAAGTTTTCCAGACCAAACATGATCATAGACAGTAATTATACCGAAGGAGGTAATTTCATGCAATTGATTGCATGTGCACATTTTAATAAATAAGATGCTGTTTTGTTTGTATTTGAATTCAGACCAATCATTTGTATGCGTGATTTATTTTAAAGTGTTTCTTCTTCTTCTTCTTCTTCTTCTTCTTCTGGTTATTATTATTATTATTATTATTATTATAAGTAGTAGTAATAGTAGTAGTAGTAGTAGTTAGTAGTAGTAGTAGTAGTAGTAGTTGTTGTTGTTGTAGTAGTAGTAGATGCCCTATAGATGCTGTAAACATGTTATGCTGTCAGCTGTATATTTATTATTGATTTTGACCTTGAAGAACATTTTTAATTAGAATGGATGTAAGCATGTTGACCATTTATGAAAATTATTCATGCAAATTCATTCATGATGATGTGGACTGTTCTCATTGGACGGTTTTAGTGGGGGAAGCTTTCAGGAACAGTCTATGATAGTATATACACATACGCTGGGAGCAGCTGAACAGATCAGTTTCAATATTCTTCATTAAAGTTAATTAAGATATGGATGCTTTTAGAAAATATAATTGTGAGAGGCTTTAATACATATTGTTCTCATTCATAATAACAGTGAAATTGGATATTTGAACTAAACCGGAAATATTGGGAATTAATATGGACTGAAATGACAATAAACATTTGCATAAAAGAGACACTACTCTTTTCGATTAAAGAGACATTTGCTAATGTGAATTGAAGGAACAATGGATAATTTTATTTAGACAATTAAGAAACTGGATAATAATGAAAAACTGGATTCTGTATTCTGTAAGTGAATATTTTATGTAAATGAATGTGCTAATTATATTTTTGTGTTGCTTGCTTTGCTTCCTCTCTCGTTACATTTAAAGCTTGTAACAGTAGTAGTAGTAATAGTAGTAGTAGTAGTAGTAGCAGTAGTAGTAGTAGTAGTAGTAGTTGTAGTAATAACAGTAGTAGTAGCAGCAGCAGCAGCAGCTGCAGCGGCAGCGGTAGCGGTAGCAGTAGTAGTAGTAGTATTGTTACTATTTTTATTTAGTGGATGATTTGGGGAACATTAAAACAATGAGAGTGTCATCATTTAAATATTTAATTTACGCTACGAATCTACGTACAGGTATCTTATTTCTAACACATCATCGTAAGTATGTTGTTGTTTCTTTCGGTTCTTTACATTACCAAAGACAAAACAGTGATTATAGTATAATGTTTGCGTTATAAACTTTGGAATACACAATCATATATCGACTGGCGTTTACAACTAATGTTTACGTTGGTAGAGATAATTGTTCGAATTATGTTTATGAATTCCATTGAAGGACTTCCTGATCAGTTTGCGCGTTAAACTGTGAACTTTAATGTTGACTGTCCTTGAATAATACACATGTTTGTGGGAGAATGTCAATACAACTACAGAATTACATTCTGTGTCTAAACAAGTCAATCAGGACATCTTTGATTACATGTGGACTACTTTATCCAACGATAAACGTATTTATCAAATGGCAATTAGTGACTGTGATGAACATTCGTTAACAATTTAGGCTCTGCACTTTTGGACACCCTTCCAATTACTCATCTAAAAGAAGATGTAAATGTTGAATTTACAAAACTAAACCGTCAATAATAGTAAGACAATAGTTACAAATGGAATGTTCTTCACATACGAATTTAACAACAACACACATGTCAAAAGCAAGCGTAACACGAAAACGACCATAATGATACGAAATGAATAAGAGGAGCATCGAACGTTACCGTCCTTGTCATACAACCAAATAAACGTGTACATGCATAGCATGCTATATTGCTTATAATTAAGTCTAAATGTCGAAAAGGAAATGTAGAACAATGTTAACCAACAAGCAAAGACAAATAAAGATCAATTACCTAGACATATAGAAGCAAAGTACACACATAATATGGTTGACAACAGAGGTACCGTCGTGGAGCGGCCAGTGGCAGAATGTCGAGGTATATAATATAATAGAATATAAGTATAACACAAAGACGATCAGTCATATAGTGTATGAATGTAAATCAGACGGATACAAAACCACAAAGCAAGTACTCAATGGCTTGGCTAAAGACAGAGCAACACGATAATACAATGCCAACCAATAAGAGCACTACAATACACGTTTGAAAACAAACATCATTACAATTCTAGAGTATAGTTTCTTATTCTGTACAATTTTGCATTATATGCCTGATCGAAATATACATTCACCAAACCCCTTTGATATTTACTAGTGCTTTCGCATCCGTTTTAATTCCTTACGGTACACACAACGAATATCACATATAATACGAATAAGTAAAGTCACTTACAAACAAACGAGGCAAGTAGCTATCTTCATGCATTAAAAATTTATGTTGAAAATAGGGAGGTTTTACTTTTAAATGTGTATGGTCCAAATAGTGATGACGTTACATTCTTTGAAAACATTGAGAGTTTTATAAGTGAACATGAAGGGGAAACGCTTATAGTTGGGGGGGATTTTAATACCGTCATTGATATCGAAAAGGATAAAAAAAACGGTAATCAAGAGGGAAATCGAAAAACTAGAGATAAGGTTAATAATATTATTTCATACTATGACGTGAATGATATATGGCGAATATTAAACGACGATAGCACTCACTATACTTGGCATTCAAACCACAAGCCTCCTATATTTTGTAGGCTTGACTATTTTTTGATATCTACAAATATTGTCAATGACGTTTCGAAATGTAAAATCACCGCTGGACTACGCTCAGATCACTCTGTTGTATATTTTAATATAAATTTGTCAAAACACCCAAGGGGACCTGGATATTTTAAACTTAATAACAGCGTTCTTCTCAACAAGGATTATCAAAAAAATATACGGGAAGGCATTAAAGAAATAACGGAAATAAATAAAGACTGCAACCCAAACACGTTATGGGAAATAATGAAAGGATCGATTAGAAACGAAACTTTAAAATATTGTTCAACTAAAAAGAAGAAAGATTTAAAAGAAGAGAAAAATGTTATTGCGGAAATCGATAAAATAGAAAAAAAGCTAGCAGACGATATAAATAATAATGAATTATTAGAACTTTTAAATGTAGAAAAACAAAAATTGAAGAAAATAATAGAAAAACATACAGATGGAATTATTTTAAGGTCTAAGGCGCAATACATAGAAGGGGCAGAAAAAAATACGAAATATTTCTCAAATTTAGAAAAAGGAAACGCAGAAAGGAAAACAATTACAAGACTTATTAAAGATGATGCAGAAGTAACAGATTATAAGGATATTTTGACAGAAACCAAGGATTATTACGAAAAGTTATATAAACGAATTGAAACTATAGAATCGATGCGAAATTTTTTTCCAAATGCAAATGTAGAAAAACTTAACGAAGAACAGAAACATATTTGTGAAGGAAAACTAACCGAATATGAGTGTGCTCAAGCTCTTAAGGCAATGAAAAATAACAAAAGTCCAGGATCTGATGGAATTACAACCGAATTCTATAAAATATTTTGGAACGACATTAAACCATTTTTCATAAAGTCAATAAATCACTCGTACGACACAGGAAGTTTAACTACATTACAAAGACAAGGAATTATTACATTGCTACCGAAAAAGGATAAAGAATTAACCAAGTTAGAAAATTGGCGACCGATAACGTTACTAAATATAGATTATAAAATTGCAACAAAGTCAATAGCAAATCGTATTAAAAATGTTATTCCGTCTATTATAAGTTCAGCTCAAACAGGGTTCATACAAGGAAGGTATATCGGAGAAAATATTAGAATGCTTTTTGATGTACTAGAATTTTTAAACGATAATGATAATGCAGGCATTTTATTTTTTGCAGATTTTGAAAAAGCATTCGATAGTTTAAATCATGATTTTATTTTTAAGTGCTTAGAGTATTTTAACTTCGGAGAATCTCTAGTAGGCTGGATAAGATTATTCTATAATAATATACAAAGTTGTGTTTCAAATAATGGTCACATGTCAGAAGGATTTACAGTACAACAGGGGGTAAGACAAGGATGCCCATTATCTCCAATTTTATTTATTATAGCTATTGAAATATTGTCTATTGCAGTCGCCCAAGATGAAACTATTAATGGTATAAGAATTACAAACCAAGAACTTAAACAGACATTATTTGCTGATGACGCTACTTTTATCACAGACGGGTCACGTAGATCTTTTGAAAATTTAATTAACGTTATAGAAGACTTTCGAGGAATTTCAGGTTTAAAACTTAATACAAAAAAGTCAACTGTTCTACGCGCAGGGTCTTTAGCTAAAAGTAATATCGAATTTTGTAAGAGTAAAAAGTTCACATGGACATCAGACAAAGCAACTACTTTAGGGATGGTTTTTACAAATAATAAAGGGAAAATGCATGAATATAACCTAGACCCAAAAATAAAAGATTTTTATACGTGTCTTAATAGTTGGCGAAAGTACAATTTATCACTATTGGGAAAAATCACAGTCATAAAAACGTTTGCTCTACCTAAACTCATATATCCACTATCAGTTCTTGAAAACCCACAAAAAGATACCATGAAAAAAATAACTCAAGCTACTTTCAGTTTTCTTTGGGACGATAAACCAGATAAGATAAATAGAGAAACCATTATACAAGATTATGAAAATGGAGGGCTTAAAATGATTAATATAGAGTTTTATCTTAATTCTTTAAAATGCAGTTGGATTAAGAGAATTTTAGATGATAGTAATAAAGGACATTGGAAAGAACTATATGTAAATGAAATAAATAAATTAGGAGGAAAACTGCTTTTTGAAGGTAATTTAAATACTACAGATGTAAAACGTTTAAAAATAAGGGGAACGTTTCTTACAGAAATAATAGAAAGTTGGGCATATGTGAATTTTAGGCAGACTACAGACAACATTTCCAAAGAGATAATATGGAACAATTCAGCAATTAAAATCAATGGCAAACCAACATATTTAAAAACATGGGAAAATCGAGGGATAAAATATATTGAACAGTTATACGATTATACAAATAAAAGATTTTTCACATTTCCTGAATTCAAACAAATTTATGATATTAGCGAAGTAGATTTTTTAAAATACCATTCACTTATTACAAGTATACCACCTGACTGGAAAGAAAAACTCAAGACAGAAGCAATAAACAACATGGAAAACATACATCAATCTTTAATAAACAAAGTTCTTGAAGGAAATAAGGTTAATGGATTAATATATAAATTACTAATAGAAAACAAATGTCAAAAAAGAATTAAAAAACCTCAGAGTAAATGGGAAGAAATATTTGAAAATTTAGAGTGGAAACAAATTTATTTAATACCTTTTCGATGTACTATAGATACGAAATTAAGAGCATTTCAGTATAAATATCTTACTCGAATTTTACCTTCCAATAAACTACTACACAAATGCAAGCTAGTGAATTCAAGTCTTTGTGACTTTTGCAACATGCATGTGGAAACGATTACACATCTCTTTTGGGAATGTCATATAAGCCAGATATTTTGGTCACAATTACAACAAATTCTACAAAGCAAAGGGTTTCAAATTACTTTTGATTTAAAGACTGTATCATTTGGTTTAATATGTAAAAACAACAGAAACGCTAGTATTTTGAACTTTATTATTATTATTTCAAAATACTTTCTATACAGAAACAAGTATTATAAAACCATCCCTGATATTGATTGCTTTATGAGATATTTGCATTATAGGAAAGATATTGAGGAAATTATTGCATTTTCTAAGAACAAACTTGAACAACACAATGCCAAATGGAACTTTGTTGACATTTGAGAGATAAAATAGAGATAGAAGGTTAATTAGTAACGATCACTTTCCATAGATATACCTCTTACTATACTCATACTATACTCTTCTTTTTTACTATCTTTCTATCATCAACCTTTTTCTCCCTATATATTTCTATTAAAACTAAACGTTTTCTTTTCAATACATTATATTGTAATTTATTGTTGAATATAATTTCATAATTATAGCTGTTGTACATTATTGTATTGAAAAGAAATAAAATGTTAAAAACAAAAAAGTAGCTATCTTTATTTGAAATCATTGTCCATATTAAGGTTAGAACAATGTTAAAAGTCAGGAAAAATACAACAACAACTTTAGCGTTTTAGTTTAACAATTACAATATGACATTTGTTTTATTCAAGTAGTTACCTAAAAGTGTACATGTAAAGGTGATCAGTATATTTTGTTTTTAGTTGCATGCAATTAAATTCATAATTTTCTTGTAAAATTGACAGTATTAGTGAACAGTTATTAACCATCCGTATACTGAGTGGGTGCACGTTTCACACTGCAACCCAGTATTTGCAAGTTACTTTACGAAACAGCGCGCTGTTCAAGTGTATTATTTATTATTACACACACGCAAATACGATTACATAGGTTGAACCTCCGCGCATGTCAGCGCTTCTACGAGACTTACATGTACAAATAAACCAATGATCAAATTGAATTGTACGTCAAGGACGAGACCGTATACAGTACGTGAATATACAAATGAGAAAAAACATGGTAATAGAGAAATCTCAGCACCCAAACGCAACATCATCGAAGGTCCGAACTGCACCACAAACAAAGAGCAATTAAAGTATATAATACAAAGGAAAATACACAACACAACGAGTGATAAAGACAGGACGGTCAAACACAAACATAAAAGCCGCAAAGCAAGTACTCAGTGATTTGGCAGAAGCCAGAGCAACAAGAGAATAAAGCAGCATGGAAACGACAAGACAAGAGTGTAGGCAAATATCAAAGGTCACCATCTGTTTCAGGATCAGAACTCACAGACATGTATTATTTACACCTCCATCCACAAGGTCCATGCAAAATTAGTGTATTCGCTCCGAATGTTTCGATCTGAATATGTGCCAAAAATGTGGTGCATGCATTGTGTATTTAGCTGGTATGATGAGCGGGTGGGTCCGGAAATGATATAGAATATCCATATTGTAATTACAAAGGACTATTGTAAGGCATACGCTTAACATGATCCATACATACTGCTTGTACTTTATCAATACGTTGTAGTACTCGTTTTGTCAAAACGAGGCGTAGGATAGGGGTATGCAATTAACATGTTATTACTCTTAATTTCAATTTCAATTTCAAAATTAAACAGTGCGAACACAGTCCCTTAAAAACAGAACGAAACGCAAACTACTACATGTTACGTTGACGCCTTCGCTCCGGGCGCTTTTACCGATTTCTCACCTTGTTCTCCACACTAAACCTCAACAATTCCCATACCCATAAGCTGTTACCTAACGCTGTAGAAAGTTGGACTACTAAAATATTATTCTCTTAAATAACATATCTCGGTTGTATCATGTTTTTAAAAATCACCGAACTAGTAAACAGGTTAATAATTTAAATATAAATGAGCCGCCGTTGCGTGTAAGTCGGTATGTGAGTGTCAAAGTTGCCGACCCCTATTGTAAACGTGTATTATGCTATATAATGTATGGAGGATATTATTACGTTTGGCATTGTAAAATAGTTTTTTGTTTACTTTGGTTGCCGATATCGTATAATAGAATTTTAAATGTGAATAACGAACTTATATATATCAAAGAGTTGTTTTGACGACAATGGTTTGGATTTATTACGGTAGCTTTTTTACGATGGCAATATACGTCGCACTTTGATGTCGACTTACAAAATCAGAAAAGTAGACAATTATAGTAAAAATACATAGTATAAGACAGTCGTGAACTCGTCAACAATCGTAACTTTAAAGAAAGGATGATAATCTCGAAAGGAAAGAATATATTCAATGTTGACTTACTTATTTGTATACATTAAAGGCTGAGTTACTTGTTTGTTTCTACTGAAGGCTGGGTTATTTATTTGTATCTACTGAATGCTGACTTACTTATTTGTATATATTGAAGGCTGAGCTACTTGTTTGTATATATTGAAGGCTGACTTACTTGTTTGTATATATTGAAAGTTGAGTTACTATTTGTTATCTACTGAAGGCTGACTCACGTATTTATATTTACTCTGTTGATGATGACAACGATAACAAACATAAATATCATTCATGAATGGATTTATTAGTCTGCTTGCGTAAACACAGGTGTGTCAACACATCGTCATACATACTGGTATTGACAAACTAGCAAGTTTTTTATTTTTTTATTATCATATGAATATTTTTATAATTATTCAATACATACATACATAATGATAAACGTTTTATCTGAAACAAACAACCTGGTTCAGTAAGTATTAAATTCATTGATAAGACTGCAATATATAACCGATCGGTATGGTGGCATATAACTGCCGTCGTGATAATTTAGTCACGATACTTTTTTCAGCTGTTAAGACGACTTTTAAGCCCTTATAAGTCGTCTTATAAGGAAAACTCCTCCAAAAAGTATCGTGGCAAATTTCTTTGCTAACTCGCCGTAAAGTCGCGATAATGCTCTGGAATGACAGTCAAGTTAGACTGCTACACAGCATTGAAACGGGACATGCGCAGTGAAGCAGTCTATCCCCTCCCTTAAAATCCGAGTGATCCGAAGATTAAAAACTAACGTGACATATTAATCGAGCATGTCACTTTAGAGCATTATCATGACTTCATGGTTAAGGTTTGTCGTGATACTTATCTAGACTTTGTTCTTATAAGTCGACTTATATTTACTCCGTTGATGATGACAACGATAACAAACATAAAATCGTTTATGTTTGTTTATTTCGCTCCTCGGGGCATTTAATTTTATTAGATACTGGGACCATACGCCGTACGACATGGGGAAGCATGTAACTCCATGTCCACCGCCGTATGCATGCCATCTTCGGGATGGTTAAAATTGTGTACTATTGATTTTATTAATATTGAGTTCTGCTCAAACCGGGCCTAGAGGGCGTGAGCGGTAGCTAGCATATTTCACTACCGCTCATGAACAGTCTCAATCAAACCGAGACTGCAGTATTTCGTATGTGTCGTGCTCGGCCGTTTCCAAAGGTCCACTATCATACTCTTTTTATAAGGCTTTATAAGGGCTTAAAAGTCGTGTTAATAACTGAAAAAAGTATCGCGACTAAATTATCTCGACGGCAGTTATATGCCACCAAAATTTTCCTTTCGGAAAAAAATACTGAAACAACACAAAATGCAGCCAATAGTATTTCTTCAAAGTTTCATTATTCACAGAGTACGCGTTTAGCTGAAGCAAGTGAGCAAACTTAGGATGCAACATTTTACAAACACTTTACGTTAAATACAGTACTGAACAGGCTCAGTTTTTCAAAGAGAAACTTCAACATTTATGAATTTCTTGTTACAAGGTGTAGTGTGATTAAATGTCTACAACATCACAGTTGTGTCCTTACTCTAATTAACAGCAACTTTTATTTTTACAAAACATCTTGGGATTTCATTGGAATATTATGTGGAACTAAGTGTGCAGTATATACAATATATAGCTGAAATTCCCGAGCTGTCTTTCTTTTGCGTTTCGGTGTAGTACCGTACTATTTAGTCTTCAATGCCATTACGGTTTACTGGCACAATTATTATGATATATAACTATTTGAAAAAATAGTAACTTTATTTATCTGTATTAGTCACGCAATGTGAAGGTATGCCATACACATATACAGACATTTACATTCACATTATTCATCTGAATTAGACATGCAATGTGAAGGTATGCCATACACATATACAGACATTTACATTTACATTATTTATCTGTATTAGTCACGCAATGTGTAGGTATGCCATACACATATACATACATTTACATTATTTATCTGTATTAGTCACGCAATGCGAAGGTATGCCATACACATGTACAGACATTTACAATTACATTATTTATCTGTATTAGTCATGCAATGTGTAGGTATGTTATACACATATACAGACATTTACATTTACATTATTTATCTGTATTAGTCACGCAATGTGTAGGTATGCCACACACATATACAGACATTTACATTTACATTATTTATCTGTATTAGTCACGCAATGTGACGGTATGTCATACACATATACAGACATTGACATTTACATTATTTATCTGTATTAGTCACGCAATGTGACGGTATGTCATACACATATACAGACATTTACATTTACATTATTTATCTGTATTAGTCACGCCATGTGACGGTATGTCATACACATATACAGACATTTACATTTACATTATGTATCTGTATTAGTCACGCAAGGCGAAGGTATGCCATACACAAATACAGACATTTACAATTACATTATTTATCTGTATTAGTCACGCAATGTGTAGGTATGACATACACATATACAGATATTTACATTTACATTATGTATCTGTATTATTCACGCAATGTGTAGGTATGCCATACACATATGCAGACATTTATATTTACATTATTTATCTGTATTAGTCACGCAATGTGTAGGTATGCCATACACATATACATACATTTACATTATTTATCTGTATTAGTCACGCAATGTGTAGGTATGCCATACATATATACATACATTTACATTATTTATCTGTATTAGTCACGCAATGTGTAGGTATGACATACACATATACAGATATTTACATTTACATTATGTATCTGTATTATTCACGCAATGTGTAGGTATGCCATACACATATGCAGACATTTATATTTACATTATTTATCTGTATTAGTCACGCAATGTGTAGGTATGCCATACACATATACATACATTTACATTATTTATCTGTATTAGTCACGCAATGTGTAGGTATGCCATACACATATACAGACATTCACATTTACATTACTTATCTGTATTAGTCACGCAATGTGTAGGTATGCCATACATATATACATACATTTACATTTACATTAGTTATCTGTATTAGTCACGCAATGTGTAGGTATGCCATACATATATACATACATTTACATTTACATTATTTATCTGTATTAGTCACGCAATGTGTAGGTATGCCATACACATATACATACATTTACTTTTACATTATTTATCTGTATTAGTCACGCAATGTGAAGGTATGCCATATACATATACAGACATTTACATTTACATTATTTATCTGTATTAGTCACGCAATGTGTAGGTATGCCATACATATATACATACATTTACATTTACATTATTTATCTGTATTAGTCACGCAATGTGTAGGTATGCCATACATATATACATACATTTACATTTACATTATTTATCTGTATTAGTCACGCAATGTGTAGGTATGCCATACACATATACATACATTTACTTTTACATTATTTATCTGTATTAGTCACGCAATGTGAAGGTAGGCCATATACATATACAGACATTTACATTTACATTATTTATCTGTATTAGTCACGCAATGTGTAGGTATGCCATACACATATACATACATTTACTTTTACATTATTTATCTGTATTAGTCACGCAATGTGAAGGTATGCCATATACATATACAGACATTTACATTTACATTATTTATCTGTATTAGTCACGCAATGTGTAGGTATGCCATACATATATACATACATTTACATTTACATTATTTATCTGTATTAGTCACGCAATGTGTAGGTATGCCATACATATATACATACATTTACATTTACATTATTTATCTGTATTAGTCACGCAATGTGTAGGTATGCCATACACATATACATACATTTACTTTTACATTATTTATCTGTATTAGTCACGCAATGTGAAGATATGCCACACACATATACAGACATTTACATTTACATTATTTATCTGCATTAGACACGTGATGTGACGGTATGGCATACACATATACAGACAATTACAATTACATTATTTATCTGTATTAGTCACGCAATATGAAGGTATGTCATACACATATACAGAAATTTACATTTACATTATTTATCTGTATTAGTCACGCAATGTGAAGTCATGCCATACACATATACAGACATTTACATTTACATTATTTATCTGTATTAGTCACGCAATGTGAAGGTATGGCATACACATATACAGACATTTACATTTACATTATTTATCTGAATTAGTCACGCAATGTCAAGGTTTACCATACACATATACAGACATTTACATTTACATTATTTATCTGAATTAGTCACGCAATGTGAAGGTATGCCATACACATATACAGACATTTACATTTACATTATTTATCTGAATTAGTCACGCAATGTTAAGTCATGCCATTCACATATACAGACATTTACATTTACATTATTTATCTGAATTAGACACTCAATTGGAAGGTATGCCATACACATATACAGACATTACATTTACATTATTTATCTGTATAAGTTAATCTATATGAATGTATGCCATACACATATACAATAGGATTATGACTATAGTAACTTTTTCTGGAAGTTTGTATCTCCTCGAGTAGGTAAATGCCGGATGAGGCTCACACGAGAGGCGTAGCCATTACCTAAGAGAAGTTTACACGTTTCCAGAACAAGTTACTATAGTAATGATTCTTTTATTATATACCTCTTTACATATCATTAAAACAGAATAAACAAATTAAACACAAAATATTATTCAGTCAAATTAACTGATAATCACCAACAGGAAAGGCATGAAAACATGTACATTAGATTGCAACAACTACACAGGTGTTCATTGCATATGGCTTAACAATTCAAATGTTGGTGAATTTACCAACTGACTTAATGTCAAATTAATAAATTAATAACTTATAATGTTCACAAACTTTCTGATACTAGTAATGGGTTACTAGTTGGGCAATCCACAACATTCCAATATGACATTTGTGCATGGGAAGTCCCAAAATCTTTTTTTAGTAAGATGGTGATCAGTCTATTTTAGAAGCATGCTGATAACCTGTAGTGTTATACGGGTTGTTGTATTCCATTGTAAAAAACTGAAGATACTTTGTATATATTATTGATAGGTATATAATAAAGACATTTACATTACCTATCTGTATTAGTCACGTAATGTGAACGTATGCCATACACATATACATACATATTATCACCAACAGTAAAGGCATGAAAACATGTACATTAGATTGCAACAACTACACAGGTGTTCATTGCATATGGCTAAACAATTCAAATGTTGGTGAATTTACCAACTGACATAATGTCAAATTAATCAATTAATAACTCATAATGTTCACAAACATTCTGCTACAAGTAATGGATTACTAGTTGGGCAATCCACAACATTTCAATATGACATTTGTGCATGGGAAGTCCCAAAATCAATTTTTAGTAAGATGGTGATAAGTCTATTTTAGAAGCATGCAGATAACCTGTAGTGTGATACGGGTTGTTTGTATTCCATTGTATAAAACTGAAGGTACTATGTTTATATTATTGATAGGTATATAATAAAGACATTTACATTATCTATCTGTATTAGTCACGCAATGTGAAGGTATGCCATATACATATACATACATATATATTTACAGTATTCATCTGTATTAGTCACGCAATGTGAAGGTATGCCATACACATAAACATACACTTATATTTACATTATTTATCTGTATTAGTCACGCAATGTGAAGGTATGGCATACACATATACAGACATTTACAATTACATTATTTATCTGCATTAGTCACGCAATGTGAATGTATGCCAAACTTATATACAGACACTAACATTTACATTATTTTTCTGTATTAGTCACGCAATGGGAAGGTATGCCATACTCATATATAGACATTTACATTATTTATCTGTATTAGTCACGCATTGTGAAGGTATGTCATACAAATATACAGACATTTACATTATTTATCTGTATTAGTCACGTGATGTGAGGGTATGCCATACTAATATACAGACACTGACATTTACATTATTTATCTGTATTAGTCACGCAATGTGAAGGTATGGCATACACATAAACAGACATTTACATTATTTATCTGTATTAGACACGCAATGTGAAGGTATGCCATACACATATACAGACATTCACATTTACATTATTTATCTGTATTAGTCACGTGATGTGAGGGTATGCCATACTAATATACAGACACTGACATTTACATTATTTATCTGTATTAGTCTAGCAATGTGAGGGTATGGCATACACATCAACAGACATTTACATTATTTATCTGTATTAGTCACGCAATGTGAAGGTATGGCATACACATATACAGACATTCACATTATTTATCTGTATTAGTCAAGCAATGTGAAGGTATGGCATACACATATACAGACATTTGCATTATTTATCTTTATTAGTCACGCAATGTGAAGGTATGCCATACACATATACAGACATTTACATTATTTATCTGTATTAGTCACGTGATGTGAAGGTATGCCATACAAATATACAAACATTTACACTATTTATTTGTTGTAGTCACGTAATGTGAAGGTATACCATACAAATATATATATATATATTTATACTATGTACATCACGTGATGATAAGGTATGCCATACGCATATACAGACACTGACATTTACATTATGTATCTGTATTTGTCAGGTAAAGGAAAGGTATGTCATACTAATATACAGACATTTACATTATTTAGCTGTATTAGTCACGCAATTTGAAGGTATGCCATACACGTATACAGACATTCACATTTACATTATTTATCTGTATCAGTCACGCAATGTGAAGGTATGCCATACACATATACAGACATTTACATTAAATATCTGTATTAGTCACGTTATGTGAAGGTATGCCATACATATATACAAACATTTACACTATTTATCTGTTTTAGTCACGTAATGTGAAGGTATACCATACAAATATATATATATTTATACTATGTACATCACGTGATGATAAGGTATGCTATACGCATATACAGACACTGACATTTACATTATATATCTGTATTAGTCACGTAATGGGAAGGTATGTCATACACATATACAGACATTTACATTATGTATCTGTATAAGTCACGTGATGTGAAGGTATGCCATACACATATTCAGACACTGACATTTACATTATGTATCTGTATTTGTCAGGTAAAGGAAAGGTATGTCATACAAATATACAGAGATTTACATTATTTAGCTGTATTAGTTACGTAATGTGAAGGTATACCATACAAATACACACACACACACTGACATTTAAATACGGCGAAGATGAGAAATGCAAACATAGAAACAATATCGCGTTCTAAAGTTATGTTCCAAAGCCTATGGCCTATTTACAAATATGCAGTGTTCTCAAAGTATGTGAATATATAAACGTACATAATAACAATTGTGTTCATGCAAATACAAGTGCGAGGGCCTAAATACACTATGCTTCTGTGTGAAGAACTAAGTACATTGTGTACATGGACAAGTCCTAAGTACATTAAGTACATGTGCAAGGGACTAACACAATGTTTACATGGGCGAGGGTCTAGATACATGTGTACCTTGAGTACAAGGGCGGTGCCTAAGTACATTCTCTACATGTTCGAGGGCCTAAGCACACGGTGTACATGTGTACATGTATACGAGGGCAATAAGTACAGTTTGTTGATCGACGAAGTCCTATGTATAGTGAGTACATGTGTGAAGGCCTTTGTACATTATGTACATAGACAAGGTCCTAATTATAGTGTGTACATGTGCGAGGGCATAATTACAGTGTGTCCATGTGCGAGGGCTTAAGTACATTTTATATATGGACGTGGGCCTAAGTATGCTATGTATATTGTGTACATCGAGTACAAGAACGAGGGCATAAGTATATTGTATACATGGACGATCGGACACATGTTAGAGCATGTACGATGTCCTAAGTACATTGAGCACATGGACGAGGTCCTAAGAAAATCGTGGACATTGAAGAGGTTCTAAATACATTGAGTACATGGACGAGGGCTACGTACATTGAGAGCATGGACGAGGCTCTATATACAGTGTGTACTTGGACGAGGTCCTAGGTACATCGATTACATGTTCGACGGCCTACGTCCATAGTGTACATGTGCGAGGTTCTAATTACAGTGTGTCCATACGCAAGGGCCTAAGCTAGTTTAGTACATGGACGAGGTTCTAAGTACTTTGCGTACATGTGCGAGGGCCTACGTCCATAGAGTATATGGACGAGGGCCTAAGTTCATTGAGTACATCTACGAGGACCTTAGTACATAGAGTAAATCTACGAGGATCTAAGTACACTGAGTACATGTGATACTAATTACATTCAGTAAATGTTCGACGGCCTAAGTTCATTGTATACATGGACGAGGCTTTAGGTAAATTGTAAATCCACTGAGCACATGTGCGAGGGCCTAAGTACATTGTGTACATATGCGAGGGTCTAAGTACTTTGTGTACATTGACGAAGCCTAAGCACATTTAGTACAATGATGAGGGCCTTCAATGAGTGCATTGACGAGGTCTAAAGTATGTTGAGTACATGTTCGAGGGTCTAAGTACATTGTGTATATGTTCAAGAGCCTATGTACATTGAGAACATGGACAAAGTTCTAAGGTCATTGAGAACATAGAACATGATCAAGACCACCAAATATCGATACAAGGCCCTAAGAATTGATGAGCATACATTATGCATGCCCCGCAATTCTCCAGGTATACACGTATACCATACGAGTATTTATTTCTCGATTTGTTTCGGCAAGTATATACCAATGTAATTAAATACACAGGCGAGTCCGTTTTTCATACCTCAGAACAAAGTAAAGTATACGCTTCTAAGTCATTACGTATATATCGGTTGATTTCTAATTAAGAATCACAGTATTTTTCCCCATAAAGAAATATAAAAAGATCGGACAGGGAAAGTAACATTCAAGGAGGACAATCAACCACAAAACACAGAAACAAACATGCAAACAGACAAACAAAAAGGCAAAAGTAATATTCAGTGCAAACGACATCACAAACACAAAATGGTTGACAATAGGGCTACCGCCTTGGAACGGTAGTGGCAAAGTAGGCCAACACTTTATGAGTGTTTGCTAATTAAACACACGCTCTTTAAATATAGACAGTATTATTGAGTGTATATTAACCACCCGTATATAGCTTGGTTGATATTTAACTTATGCAAGTTACGACACGAAACGGTAGCACATAGGCTGGGTGTATATACAAAACACTGCGCATGCCCGTGTTTCCTCCCACATACAACTAAACTGATCAATGCAATTGCTCACCAAGGACGAGCCCGGATCATACACAGCTTAGAAAGAAGTTTAATTTCGTAACTAAAAGGTGTCATATTAAAATGTAAAATCAATGTTGGATATAAAATCTGAGTTCTACAAGGTGAGTGTAATTAATCATTTATATAATGAGTTTAAATAGGGGACAGACTTTGTCTTTCTCAAATTGATAATATGGGACTGGTTAAGAAATCTAGAAAACATATTTGAAGAGAGAACCCGAGCATAGATGTTTACGGACATGAGGGAACATATATGCTGAATGCATTGTAAAGTATTATATTAA
>JAWPHD010023382.1:0-22250 GCA_037043455.1 Cyrtodaria siliqua | reverse complement strand
ACTGTATAATATAATACAGTACAGTTATACGTTATAAATCATACACGACTAGAAAACGCACCGCAAATCAACATACATTTTAAAAGTTTTGTTAACATCTTTTACTATGCATATCTGGATTTATTGTGGCATTTACGCATTGCATGTGCAATTCCGGTTTTCAGTTCAGTACATCGGACAAAGAAATCATTTTCTCAATAAACAGTCATGGCATAATACTGTTACACGTCAAGCAATGAAAGGTCAAGATGGATTTATTCCATGACAGATTAATGCAGCTTGAAATTTAGTGATTATGATTATCCATAGTAAACAATGTTAAATGACAAGGTAGATAACTGCGTAATTGTGCTTGTCATAAAGCCTTACAATGTACACATATGAGACAAGTTAGGTATCAAGATTCAATACTTAAAAAAATGAAAATATTGGTTCAGTCTTATTCCAAATGGTTTTGCGATTAATCCAACAGCGTAAACACATGACGTTTATGGTGCGTTTTCATTGACATATTTTATGTTTTCAGATGTACTACAGACATATACAGTAGAAGTTCAAGAAGAAGTTCATGAAGACAAGAGTGATAGTTGGCGCATGTGCTACACGTACACGGGAACAGTCTACAATCCACAGAGGATCACGTGTGTGAATGCGCCGGTGTTTGGTAGAATGGTGAGATTGACCGCTTCCCACCAGAACATAAACCTTAAATTGTGTCACGTCGGCGTATATGGATGTAAGTAACATGCTGTATACACTCTTTCATCTCTTCCCACAACGCATATACCCAAGCATATACTGAACAAAATTCCCAATTACTCACTTTTGTATCTTAACTAATTTTATTATGTTAAAATATTTTAGAATAAGTGTGTGATAAGTATTTTGTTTTGACCCATACTTTGTAAAACATTTATTTTTTGTTTCAACTGTTGGGAGATAGATATCCACCCTTTACACGAAGACAGGAAAGGTGCTGATAAAACACATTACATTTATCTGCTTAAAGATAATAATAAACTTCTTAAAATTGGTATAAAATAATATTAAAAAAACATAAACATTTGACCCATTTATTGCAGATTCTCCGTTTGTAAGAAAATGAAACATGGATAATGTGTGTGTGTGTATATTTCTAAGGATTATAGTCCGTCCGCCTACGACAGGCGTCCTACCCGACGATTATAGGCACAATGGAGTCTGGACTTTTATCTGTGTGTGATGTGATGATATGTCTAAATTACCTCCCTTTTAATTGAACCCCCCCCCCCCCCCCCCCCCCCCACACACACACACACACCAACACATACACATACACACCACCCCCGGTTTGAAATTCAAAACCGGGGGTGGTGTGTGTGTGTGTGTTGGGGTGGGGGGGGGGGGGGGGGGGGGGAGGATGGGGGCGGGTTTATTCAATTAAAAGGGAGGTAATTTAGGCATATCATCACATCACACACAAAGTGACAAACACACAGATAAAAGTCCAGACTCCACTGTGCCTATAATCGTGGGGTGGGGTGTGTGTGGGGGAGGGGGGGGGGGAGTGGGGGGGGGGAGTTTTTCAATTAAAAGCTATTCTTGAAAGTATGCAGCAGTATTATAATGAAACGATACATACACATAAGTAAAATCCGAAACAGCTATGCAAGTGTTCAAATGACCTATGCGAGTTCATTTAAAAATCAAGTTCGGACAAATATATTTATCACATAACTTACGGTGTGGGAGTGGAATAACACCATTCTATATTTTCGATATACAACTAGTTGTATATTCTAGCACGAGCTGTCAAAAAAATCGACGATGACTAGCCTATATGATCCAATTCCCAATGTTTATTATGACTATGTCGGTTTCGCGTGTTAAAGCGACAGGCAAAATGCAATAAAAGTCGATCTGTGAGTTATGTGACAAATAGAATCTAACATTCGTTCTCATTCATTATTGAATTTATTAAACTCATTAGCAAAAATGATATAATGCCCGGCAAGAGCCTCGAATTATACCATTTTGCCAACTCGTTTAATAAATTCAATAATGAATGAGTACTCATGTAAGATCCTCTCTATATATAATATGACGAGAGGATCATCCTGCAATTAGTTCTCTTTACGCAGCTTATATAGTTAGGAAGTTGTATCACACCTGCTCAACAAGAACACGTGCAGCGTTACATTAGCAAGAACACGTCCAGCCTTAGGAAAAAACGGGTGCAGAGTTAAATATGTAAGAGCACGTGAAGCATCACATTGGAAAGACCATGTGCAGTTTTACATTTATTGCTATTATTTCCCCTAAATTCGTAAATGAAGCATTTTTAAAAATTATTTCCAGCCTGTTTCAGTGGTTCCTATGGCCATTACTGTGAGAACAGTTGCGGCGATTGTGATTTGAACGACCCGATATGTGACGTGGTTACAGGAACATGCCCTCGTGGTTGTGACGATGGATACGCAGGCCTCACCTGTAAAGAAGGTACATATAACAAGCCCAGTAATCGACGTCATCAGCAGGTGCAGGAGATGATCATCCGTAACGAAAATTTGTCTCGACTCGGTAAGTAAACACACGCATTTCAGCTCTAATTCTCAGTCCATAAAGATATAATTGTGCCTATAGTATCAATGGTAAAAAGACTCGGTTAATATTCACTTCTGCTAATAGTTAGCGAATTGAGAGAAGAATCAAAGAAAGTTAAAAATGAAAAAAACTCCGCTGAGAATCATCTCGCTAAAATAACTTTCTTTGATTCTGCTCTCAATTCGCTAAGTATTAGCAGAAGTGAATATTAACCGAGTCTTTTTACCATTGATTGCGATACTTTAGGCATACTTATATCTTTATGGACTGAGAATTAGAGATGAAATGCGTGTTTTTACTTACCGAGTCTAGACAAATCTTCGTTACGGATGATCATCTCGTGCACCTGCTGATGACGTCGATTACTGGGCTTGTATAAACCAGTATAAGTGTAATCTCGTGTAAAACAGGTAAAAATAAAACACTTAAATCATGTAAATGTTTAAAATAAAACATGAAAGTAAAACACGTGTATGCTAAATAGTAAAATAATATTGAAGGAACACACAAAGGATTTGAGATTGGGGGCGGGGAGAGGTGAGTGGGTAGGGTGGGGGTGTTGCATATTTTAAATTTAACTAGGGAGAGAAGGTGCAACTTAAACCAAAAAAACGACAAGTAAAAAAAACACTCGCGCTATTTCACATAATCTACAATTTCTCAGAACTTCGCAGATTTAAGGGCTGTAGTGGGGATGGGTCACATCTGAGACAACCCGCTTCATGATCTAATGATAACACTTGGGCGAAATTTTGCCCAAGCCCCCCACAGTTTTACACACTATACGTTATATAGAAAACTTGTTAAATAAAGATGTTTCTCTGAAACAACAACAGCTAGAGTTCTAATAGTTTGTATGTAGCATTATCTCTGTCAAATTTGTTCAAATGGATCGACTAAGACAGATATTTGCCCACTTAAAGTTAGTTTTTTTTATGAAAATAAGCGTGTGTGCTCCACTCTTTCTAGGCGTTTGTTCACACATATCACCAGTACTAAACTAAGGCCAGTTTTTTTTTATTAATTGATTTACGGATTTTTTTTCTAAAAGTTGTGGGTAGGAGGAGGGAAAACATAAATAAATAAAATTAAGATGGTGACCAAAAAATGCCATTTTAATATGTTACTGTAGTATTTCATACCTCGACAAAACATAGAAATAACATTCATTTTTAACCAACGTTATTTCACAGTTTGAATTAGCACTTTCATACATCTAAAAATCATTGTTTTTGCTTCTTTGTTTTTTTAGCATTCCGTGTGGATGATTTTAAGGCTCTGTTGAAGCAGGAGAGGCAGATAGGTCTCACAATACTGAAAGTTTCTCTCAGTTGCCTGACTTCATTTTTTTTTAAATTTTATTTTTTTTATTTTTATTTTTTTTAAAGAGTTGAATTTTGTTTTGTTTTTTGTTTTTTTGGTTTCGGCAAAACTTGCAGTCGGCGGGTCCGTAAATCTAAAAATAAAAAAAACTCTGGCCTAAAGGTAGGCATACTATACACACTTTTGAGAATTCACTTCTTGGAATGAATCGACAGTGGGATTCTGGTTACAAAATTATCCGTTTTCTGTTAATTTATATTCTTGCGTATTCGACTTATTTCCTATTCTCAAAGATGAGCGATCCAGGGCCATTTGGCCCTCATGTCTTTACTGGACATGTTTGGGTTCTACAATTGATTGACGAAACAAATTCATTTCATTTTATTCCAGACTGTCCTTTCAAAACATATGGGAGAAAATGCGCGAGCAGGTGTGGCGAGTGTAGAAACAACCAGACGTGTGATGCTTACTCCGGTCTCTGTCCAGGCCACCTGTGTCAGATAGCATGGCAGCCGCCATATTGTAATGCAAGTAAGTTGAATATTAATGTGGTTCCTGTACATGATTGTTTAATTACGTCCGAGAAAAAAAATCACCGCCGCATGTTCACTGAAAGTGATATATCAGTGGTATCCGTGGTCGAGGGGTTAACGAAGTAGCGTTGTAAACCTTCTCGCCTCTCATCGCTGCGGGTTCGAATATCACTGGGAGCTCAACTTGTAAGTGAGAAAGTGTCGATTATTACGGATGACGTGGGGTATAAAGTACCGATTCTAACCAGGAAAAGTGGGTGGTTTGCCTCTAACTCAAAAAAGTCGAACGTCATATATGGCCTACAATGTGCTAAAAATGGCGTAAACATCATTCAAACAAACAAACAAACAAACAAACTGCACTTGTAAATGTAGAACATAAGCAGTGTTAAACATTATCAAGTTCGCAGCAATGATCAGGCACCCATGAGCCCCGTCACAAACTGTCATATAATATTAGTATTGTACCTTTCATTATTCCCGTCGCAAGACGGGACGTATTGTCCGTCCGTCCGTCTGTCCGTTCGTCTGTCCGTTAAGTTTTGTGATGTCCGCTCTCTAACTCAAACAAATATTATCCAATCATTATGAAACTTGGAAAGAATGTTTATGGCCATAATATCTCGGTCAAGTTTGAAAACCAGCCTAATCGCCCTGGTAACAACGGAGTTATGGCCCTTTAATTATTGAAAATTGACAATTTTAACGATGTCCGTTCTCTAACTCGAACAAATATTATACAATAATTATGAAACTGAAAAAAATGTTTATGGGCATAATATCTCGGTCAGTTTCGAAAACAAGCCCAATCGCCCCGATAACAACGGAGTTATGGCCCTTTAATTATTGAAAATTGACAATTTTAACGATGTCCTCTCTCTATCTCGAACAAATATTATCCAATAATTATGAAACTGAAAATAATGTTTATGGGCATAATATCCCTGTCAAATTCGAAAACCGGCCCAATCGTCCCGGTAACAACGGAGTTATGGCCCTTTAATTATTGAAAATTGACAAATTTAACGATGTCCGCTCTATAACGCGAACAAATATTATCCAATCATTATGAAACTTAGAAATAATGTTTATGGGCATACTATCTCGGTCAAGTTCAAAAATCAGCCCAATCGTCCTGGTAACAACGGCGTTATGACCCTTTAATTATTGAAAATTGACAATTTTGCGATGTCCGCTCCCTAACTCAAATATTATCCAATCCTCATGAAACTTAGAAATAATTTTTATGGGCATAATATTTCGGTCAAGTTCGAAAACCAGCCCAATCGTCCTGGTAACAACGGAGCTATGGCCCTTTAATTGTTGAAAAAAATACAACTTTAACGATGTCCGCCCTCTAACTCGAGCAAATATTATCCAATCATTATGAAATTTAGAAATAACGTTTATGGGCATAATATCTCGATCAAGTTCGAAAACCAGCACAATCGTCTCTGTAACAACGGTGTTACGGCCTTTTAATTATCGAAAATTGACAATTTTGCGATGTCCGCTCCCTAATTCAAACAAATATTACCCAATCCTTATGAAACTTGGAAAGAATGTTTATGGGTACACTATCTCGGTCTAGTTCGAAAATAAGCCTAATCGTCCCAGTAACAACGGAGTTATGGCCCTTTAATTATTGAAAGTTGACAACGTTAACGATATTCGCTCAATAACGTGAGTATTTGTTGTTCAGTCTTTATGAAACTTTGAAATAATGTTTATGGGCATAATAGCTAGGTCTAGTTCGGAAACCAGCCAGTTCGTCCCGGTAACAACGGAGTTATGGCCTTTTAATTATTGAAAATAGACAATTTTGATGATGTCCGCTCAATAACTTGAATATGTGTTTTTCAATCTCGATGAAACTCGGTCAAGTTCAAAAACCAGACCAATCGCCCTGGTAACAACGGAGATCGTATTATGTCGCGGCATTGTCCGTCCATCCGTCTGTTTCCACATTTACAAATCACTTTCGACGGGCGTATTTTTTGTGACCCAATGGACACTCTTGTTAAAAGCTTTTGACTTAAAATAAGGTCTATAAACGACCGTCACCTTCACCTAGTGTTTGCACTTCGTTAATTAATATTTTACACTCACATTTTTTTTATGTCAGAAGTCTATTCTTCACCAAAAGTCATACAACTGTCATAAAACTTGATCTAGATGACAGCAGCTAGGTCTTTTCATCAGTAGGTCAATGAGGTGAGTGCCCTTGACCTATTTTGTAGATTTAGTCCTTTTCTCCCACAAAAAGTAAAACACTTACAACGTACAAACTTAAAATTATAATATATAATAGCTCAAAAATATAAAGCTCAATTTCCGATTAACAAAAGAAAACGGTTTAAAACCTACAATAACTTATCAGACCAAGCATAAATAGGGCGTTTATGCGAATAAATTGTCTCTTCTGTATATCTAAACATAAACCAGGTCTGCTTCTACAGTGGTTAGAGTCTTGCCCCTCACCGCTGTGGGTTTGGGCCCTCATCGGATCAGGAATCTTTATGTGAGGAAGCTATCCAACTTGCGGAAAGTCGGTGGTTCTACCCAAGCTGGAAAGTCGCCATATGACCTTAGCTGTTGGTGTGACTATAAAATCCAATTACGTTCAATTTATTCTGCAGTGCTTGTTGACATCGCGTGGTCATGCGTAATTGTGCGTTTGGGTTTATGTATTGTATCGTTTTTCAGAATGCAAAGACGGATACTTCGGTTATGACTGTAAGAAATGTGGCAAATGTCGCTATAACATACCCTGTGATAAGCTGACCGGAGAATGTCCGAATAAACAATGTGCTGCCGGATCTGTGGGGTATACAGAACGTAACAAGAACTGTTCGATAGGTAAGTGCTATCATATGTTAAAGGGGCACATGACAGTCTTACAGTCTGTATCAGGCTTGTATTGCTGTATCTTACTCTTTACGATATGTTCTTTAAACTTCTTTAAATAAAAATAAACACTTAATGCAGTTTGGAATTCAGTGTAACTAAGTACATTTCTCTCAAGTCATAAAAGCTGAATGATATAAATCTCATAACTACTCAGATATGCTTTCTGCAGAATTATACCCCTTTTCAACTTTTGAAGTCAGTAGGGAATTAACGACCGGAGATATTTTTACGAAATTTAGCAATTATTTAGGTCAATAAGTGACTAATTCACAATTTTTTTCCCATCATATCCAAAGTGGCTATTTGCTGGCCATCTTTTTGTTTTCAATTTTTCGATCCTGCCATTGTGAAGCCCGTAGAGGCTGTTATTTGCTATGCAACAGGTTCAAGTATCCATTCATTAATGATATTGCGAAAATGTCAACATTTCGTCAGCTAAAGTCCAATTTCAGAATTGTTCAGCAGTTGATGATCTAATTTCAGAATGTGCTAATGGTACATGGGGCATAGATTGCTCAAATCAGTGTGGCAGCTGTTATGACAATGCAACACGCGTTCCGGCACCTTGTAACAAGGAAAACGGTGTTTGTGACGCCACCCTCGGTTGTTCTCCCGGCTACATACAGGATCCTGGCAATTTCTGCACAAACCGTAAGTGTTTAAAAGGGTTACATTTTAAAATGTTCCAGTTCATAATATACTGAGCAAAAATAAAAAAGTACCCTTTTTTCTTTCCCTTATTATATAGACAGCCAAATATAAATAATAAATGATGTATATAGATTAATTAGATCGACCACCACCAATAGTAAAAAAAAAGAAGATTGTTTTGAAATGGATTGTTATATAATTATATATATACTGAAAGAAATAAGTTTAGCACGGTCTTTTGCATATTTAGCAAATCGAATATTTATTTTATAATGTGAAGCATTTGATAACTTTGGCATGTCAGAAGGTTTCTTGTTTTTCACTTATTATGTGTGATTCAAAGTAAGTATCAGAGTTATCTCCCATTTATATAAAATAAAATTGTTCACATTAAAAACAAGAATATTATCAAGAACAGGGTTAAACTATTCTGAGTTTCGAGTGATAAAAAACGCAAAAAGAATTGACATTAACCTTGTCATTATAATGAAATTAACTTAGAGGAATTAAAGATGATATATATATTGAAATAAGAACGAAATTATAATTTCTGTAAAGCAGGTAAATTAAAACATATTGCTACTTTTTTTCGCAGATATCGTTTAAAACTTATGTTCTGCATATACTTGTTAATTATGTTAATTATATTGTTAATGGCGGCTGAAGCACATAGCCTTGAACCTACTCAATGGGATTTACAATGTTTTTACTTGCAAAACTTATTTCTATCAGTATATACATACGTGCATATATATATATGATTTATTCTAATACACCCGCACTATATAGGCGAGTTTAAAATATCTTGTTATATTCAACGATATCACTATAATTTTTGCTATTGAACTGGGAAGGCATTTTAATAGTCCGGCAGATAAACAGCAAATTTTGCGATAAGCGTGCAATAGCTTCTATACAAAATGTTTTTGCATTTTCATGTAGTTCAGACATTGTAGTTCACGAATCCGCGTGATGACACCCTGTCACCATTGAGCAACTCCGTAGAAACAAGATGGCGGACAAGATGGCCGCCGAAAACGAAAATTGCATAATTTGGACATTTATTTTTTATTTAGAACAGTAACAATGCCACAAATGGAATCTAAATTAATAACACAAATAATACGATACCCAGCACATACAATGCGAGGAATCACGTGGGTATTAGAATAGAAATAGAACATTGTTTACTGTGAATTATAGTGTAATATATCACTGTTTGTCGTTCAATTGTTAGCAATAATTTCACTCGCACTTCATAATTGAACTCCAAAGCGTGGTATACTCGTGAAATTATTGTTTACAATTGAACTCCAAACCGTGATATATTAAACCATAATTCATTGTCAACGATGTTCTTTTTCTTAACTTACAGACTTAATCAACCATTGTTTTACTTGATTATCAGTGCATACATATTCATATATCGCTTCGCCTATATCACAGAATGTCCCGACACTACGTGGGGAAAGAATTGTCCGAATAGTTGTGGAAATTGCGGCAGACGACTTACTGAAGGGGAGCGTGAGAACCGAACAGACGACGTAACGGTGGTTCCTATTATATGTAACAAGCAGGATGGCACCTGTTTCACCGGATGTTTGCCTGGCTGGCAGAATGTACACTGTACAGATAGTGAGTTGTTATCAATTTATTTTATTTTAAATTAAAGGGACACACGGCAATCTTGATATTTTTTTTTATAAAACTCGCGGCTTCCCGTTAATTTTTTTTCTAGCAACTTGCATGTTTTCAATCATCACTAATTATTATAAGAAAGGTTCAAAGAGAATTGTTTTTGCATGTTACATTATATATATGCATGTTACATTATATATAATATATATCAATAATGTATATAAAGTTATGGTAGGAAAACGAAAGAAAAATATAAAACTCGAAATGGTATTTAAATATATGCAAGTTGTTTTCAAGTCAAAGTGATACTGGATTAATTAATCAAGATGCTAATTTATTTCTTCGTGAAACCGTCAAGATTGTCGTGTGTCCCTTTAAGGTATTTTTCTTATACAGCGAGTAGCTGTATGTTATCTATTATACTAGTTAAATGTACAAGTCTTTCAATATATACATAAAGTCCAGGCTCTATTGTACCCATCTCGGTGAGATACCGCAAGGCTTATCGAGTATGTTGGCAGAGGGACTATACACCTTACACACACACACACACACACACACACACACACACACACACACACACATATATACATACAGGCGGCTATAATATTTATTATTTGCACTTTGCTTTGTTTTATAATTATATAACATTCCAATTTCATTTTTTTTTTAAATTATTTTTTTGGTTGTCATAAATTTGCTTGCTTCTTTTCTTCTTTTTAAGTTTCATTATATTTATACACTGTAACAACGCTAAAGGTAACACTTCCTCTAAAGGTAACAACCGCCGCTAAAGGTAACAAATCAAACGCTAAAGGTAACAACCTCCGCTAAAGGTAACAATTACCTATTCCGCTAAAGGTAACAAAGCTAACGCTAAAGGTAACACCTTTTCACATCAACGCCAAAGGTAACAACTGTCTACGCTAAAGGTAACAACGTCTTTCAACATTACAGTTTCAATGGAAATTGAGTGAACAGGTTCTTGTTAGTTGCTGAGGCACTTGATTCGCTTCCAACCGATACGACCTGTTTCGTTGTTGTGAGAGAGTGTGGTGTGGTCTCCCACTCGGACACGTGAATTTCCCCCGCTTTCCTAAAGGTTCGAATCCCACTGGGAGCTCGACTTGTCAAGTGTCGATTCTTATTGATGGTGGGAGATATACTGTAACAGTATTGCTTCTACCCAGGAAACATGGGGTTATCTGCTTCAACCACAAACAAATCGACGGTCATACATGACCTAACATGTGCAACAAATGACGTAAAACACCGTTCAAACCAAACACAGATTCTCTTACATCAAGATCATGCCAAATTAAGGCCATCATCTGCACCTATAATAGTGACTTGTATGACCTGTTTAGCTTGTTTGTCGTTGTAAATAAAACACGAATACGCAGTTTGTGACTGTTTAAATGTGATCTGATATTAAGAGTACGTATTTTTTTATATTTTTTTGAAGGTAACATATGAGTGTCACTTTTGGTCGAGTAACGAGTTGCGAGTAACAAAACATGGTTGCGAGTTGCAAAATGTGATTTGCGAGTTACAAGCCAGTTGTAACGTAGAGAATGCAAGTTGCGAGTAACAACACGCGAGTTGCGAGTTACAAAATGCGAGTTGCGAGTTACAAACCAGTTGTTACTTCGTTAACGCGAGTTGCGAGTAACAAAAGGTGAGTCCAGAGTTACAAAAAATAATATAATACAATTAACTAAAATCAATTCAATTATTTTTTTTATGAAAATATTTAGACTGAAAAACACGACTCTGTCTGTGTAAAAACACGACTCTCTGTATGTTTGTTAAGTCATCAAGTTAATTTGTATAGGGTTCATGTTGCTAGCAGTTGTACATTTTATTAAATAACAGTACAGTAAGATCACAAAAAAGGAACTTATTATTGTCTTAAAGCATCATATGAATTAACATTAATTATCATTAAGCACCAAAACTAGCTGAGTCCTAGAGTTTTGCTGAGCAAACTATTTCATTAACAATTATATCGATATAATAGTATAATGACACCCATTATTCTTCTAGATCGCCCCAGCCCCTTTAAGCTTCCAGATAGAATGGAATTTAGAATTTAGGTAGTCTAAGACTAGATCTAGAAAATAAAGACAATTTAATGTTTATATTTGTTTAAATGTATTTATTGATTCTGCAATCAATTATTTCGCTGAAAGAGCACAAATTCAAGTCTGGTGAAAGAAGTTGGCAATAAGCAATCACTTCATGTGATAATTATAACCGCTATTGATAATTATAGTGTGTGGACTTGTGCCGATGTTTGTAGAGCGTTATCTTTCCTTCTTTATAACATCTTTATAAGATACGATAAAACAGTGTACCTCCAGGTTGTAGGTATTCCTATGGGTACTAACTGTGCGCCACTTGTCGCAGATTTGTTTTTGTACCACTATGAAAGAGATGTTATGTTGAGTTTGTCACCTGTTAGCTAGCCAGAGTGAATTTATTGATGCGTTTAATAATACATCTCGGTAATTAGATTACATATTCAGTATTGATAATCCGTTCTTTGCTCATGTGGTTACTAACATTTATCCACCAGAGCTCACGTTGAATAAAGCTAACAGTTCGGATACCGAAGCAGAATTCCTCAATCTTCATCTCTCGCTTTCTAATGATTTCATACATATGATAGGAGAGATGACTTCAACTTTAACATCGTTAACTATCCACTCCTGGATGGGGATGTGCTACACGGGATTTGTATCTCCCAGCTCATTCGTTTTGATAGAGCTTGTAATGATGTTATAGACTTCAATGATCGAAATCAAGTTATTACAAGTAAACTTCTTCAGCAGGTTTTTCGTTATCACAAATGACGTAGATCTTTCTCAAAATTCTACCGCCGCAACGAAGGCCTACTGGAGAAGTACAACACCAACCTTAAAACTCTTCTGCGACTAGGAATATCACAACCCTTATTTTATGGAGATGTGGTCTACAAACTTCTTAAGTTAAAGGGATCTGGCGGATTTCCTGACCACTTTACAAAATTAACTAGAAATTGTTATTGTCCATGGGACAAAAACGTATGGCTCCCCCACTAGCCCGAACAGGCATAATTGACGACTCTGGGTCCAACCGTCCTCTATTGATCTGAGATGGTTTTGATATTCAATATCCCTGTGACTGTATCTACTATCTGTATCAGTAAGACCACATAAAAATATGTGTGGTTCAGGTAACCCGACCGACCCTATTTTTTTAAGGGGCCGACCCTAAAACATTTTATGCAAAAATTAAAAAAAAAAAAAAAAAAAAAAAAAATATATATATATATTTAAAATTTTTTTTAAACAAATTAAACAAAAAAAATAAACAAAAAAATCAATAGGGGTCATCTACTGGTCATGACCAACCATCCTTCCAAGTTTGAGGACCCTAGGTCTAACCATTCTCTAGTTATTGATCGGACATCGTTTTGATAGTCAATGTCACCGCAACCTTGACCATTGACCTAGTGACCCCAAAATCAATAGGGGTAATCTACTTGTCATGACCAACCATCGCTCCAAGTTTGAGGACCCTAGGTCCAACCATTCTCTAGTTATTGATCGGACATCGTTTTGATAGTCAATGTCACCGCAACCTTGACCTTTGACCTAGTGACCCCAAAATCAATAGGGGTCATCTACTTGTCATGACCAACCATCCTTCCAAGTTTGAGGATCCTAGGTCCAACCATTCTCTAGTTATTGATCGGACATCGTTTTGATAAGTCAATGTCACCGCAACCTTGACCTTTGACCTAGTGACCCCAAAATCAAAAGGGTCATCTACTTGTCAGGACCAACCATCCTTCCAAGTTTGAGGACCCTAGGTCCAACCATTCTCTAGTTATTGATCGGACATCGTTTTGATAGTCAATGTCACCGCAACCTTGACCTTTGACCTAGTGATCCCAAAATCAATAGGGGTCATCTACTTGTCATGACCAACCATCCTTCCAAGTTTAAGGACCCTAGGTCCAACCATTCTCTAGTTATTGATCGGACATCGTTTTGATAGTCAATGTCACCGCAACCTTGACCTTTGACCTAGTGACCCCAAAATCAATAGGGGTCATCTACTTGTCATGACCAACCATCCTTCCAAGTTTGAGGACCCTAGGTCCAACCATTCTCTAGTTATTGATCGGACATGGTTTGTGACACATACACGCAGACAGACCTACAGACAGAAAGCACAAAATCAATATGGCTTCCCTACCACACTTTGTGTGGGGGATCCATAATCAGTAAGTTGGTTTAGTGACTGACCCCTCTACAGTCAGTCACTACGCTTCACGTTTCACTTGTGCGATGACTGGTCAACCTCTTGGGACTCTATGATTGCACCTACTGAAACCCCGACCAAGGGAGGTAGGTGCATGAGCTTTCGCCCCTCGGGTTTGCTGATCGTACCATAGATTGTTTTTCTCTTTGGCTGCATCTGCTGTGGTTGTTCAATACAATTCTGGATACATCCTGAGATGTTTTTATTGTGTATTTTATATAGCTTTTATAACAACATCTTAGTGTCTCTTTTGTTATTTTCTCTGGATGTGGACTTTATTGTTAGAGAATTCCTTTTGATGGGATATAGTTTTGTTTACACTGTCTTGTCTATTTGGGCGCTGAATACAGGATAATAGCTAGGATTGTGTACACATAAAATCGATTCAAGCTAACCTGTAGGCCTTATAGTCATCTGACCGTTCCAAGTCGGTGACCCTGTCTTCACAACCTTTTCTGTTGTATTTTGTCTTTTCCGTAGTATAATTAATTAAATATAGCTCCTTTGTAGTACAGTGCGGACCTACGATGCCATTGCGTTTGGACGCTGTGGTTTTTATAGGACCCTATATCTCATTTGTGTAGGCACCCAAAGCTAGAGAAGTTCGCTAGAGGGCGAGTGCCAATAAACACAATATTATAATTGTCGTTGGAGAACAATCTCTGCGATGAGCAGGAGTGCTCTGAATCATGCGTCTGATTTATAATTTGATACCAAAAACATCCGTTAATAATGTTTTGAATGAGATGAGACATGCCGCTTATTTAGGTATATAATGAGATGAGAGACAATAGTAATAATTGTTAATACAGTGTAGGTAAAAGCTGTTTCTGAAAACATATACATTTAACGAGCATCTCTTTCCTAGTGTACACTTCACTTTCTGAAATTCTATTTGAGGGCATAAGGGCATTATAGGGTGACATAAAACAAACTTGTGGAAACTGTGTATATTCCAAAATAATCACAGTGATCCTATTACAAAATACATTACTAGGTGCATATTTATGTATTTTCAAATAACTCCTCTCTGACAAAATCAGCATGAACGGTAGAAATGATTAAAATTAACCACGCTTCATTCAACAGTGACGGTCAGATTATTGCAGACGAGTGTTTGAAAATTGATGAATATAATCTGTACACATCTTAAATAACGTAAATACGTGTTTCAAATTATTAAAGATGCTCATCTATTGATGTTTTGTTTTTCATCTTTGATTAAAACTGAATAGCTGAATAGTTGTCAGATCATTAAAGACCGTCTTACATAAAAAAGGCCAGACATTGATCACGAAAAGTTGTCAAATTAAAATTCAACTCAGGAGACGGTTTCGTTGAATATAAATTCAAAATTAGACCTCACGCGATCAGGAAGTGTTTCATAAGTGATCAAGTGGTCTTAAAACAATCGGACAATTATGACTGGGAAGAAGCCCGATGAGAAAGGCATTCTGGAGACCGTCGAATTTGGTGACCACCGCCAAAACTGGAATTACTAGCTCGAAGACCACGGAAGACCCCGCATTTGGGACCCGTTGTCCGTTGTTGGCTGTCGAGCAAACACAATTTTGGGGGTCCCAAAAACTGTCGCCGATCCTCCCCCAAACACGAGAGGGTCGGGTCCAGAACCGAATGGGTTTTTCGAAAGGGACTCCTTACTGGGAGGGTTAGTACCAGAGTTTTTTTCATTTATAAATGATATATGAATTTGTATTCCAAACATTTCATTATGTTGAAGCTAACAATTTAGAACGTGCTTTTCGTTGGCTTTCAATCTACATTATCTATTTTTCGCTTCTTTGAAGTGTTGATCATACTTTGTTTCGGCATGATTGCGAATGGAATTCCACGTTGATATTCTCCTTGTCATCATAGTCTCATTCGGATCCGCCAGATGGTTAGTTTATGAATGCACTAAACCCACTTTCACCAATTCCCGGTGGTCACAGAAATTGCCGAACATGTTTCTGCTTTTACGACCTGGTGGGATCGTCCTAATTTTGATGTCTCTGGCCATTGTGGGAGCTTAGTCTGGCAGTATCGATCTCGAGAACAAGCGTTTTTTCGGGACACCCTGCACTTCTGAACCCAGTCGGCGTGCTTTGGACAGAGTTGGCTACGGGGTGAGGATTTATTGCTGGAGTGTCTCTACCTGGCCGAGGTGGGAACATAGTCTGGCAATATCTCGAGTTTTTTAGTTAGCTAGTACCGGAAAACCTTTTTTTCTCGAGATACGGCCAAACTAAGCTCTCTTCATGGTCCACACTCCAGCTGTAAATCCCCACATAGTCAACCCATGCCAAGGCACTCCACGTGGTGGCCGTTGTAGGCGGTGAACTACTCAGCAAAACAAATATTCTCTTCCTCTCTTAATTTGTTAGTGTTTTCATCTCGTCATCTTTAATTCATTCAACCCCGTCATTATTCGGGATCATGCCTCGTGTGTATTTCGACGGATCCCTATGTTCAAAATCTTGACATTTTGTTAGCCGAAAGGAATAGCGCACTATCGTTATAAACATAGCCGTTAGTCACTTGTGTTGATGTATAATTTGCGTTGATTGTTTGTTATTTACAATACATATGAAGGCTTTGTCACTGCTTTCATCTAAATAAACTAAATTAATATTGATGGAGCAATCGGTTAAATGACTGACATTGCAAAACTTTGAAGATAACTTTGATCTTGCACATTTTTTTTGACGGAAATCTAAAGAACACCTTGTCCAGCAGCCCTCCTTTGGTAATCGGTTTATTTTTCAGGTCAACCTAATTCGATAGGACCGAGTAGACTGGTACCCGGTACGCAGTATAGGCTACTAGTCCCCGAATTCACACTCATGATTGCAGGGTTAAAAAACGCCATGCTAGTATGACGTAAACAATATGGCAACCTAGATGTATACATTCGAGATATGCTTCAAAGACGTGATCGAGAGATTTTGCGAATGGTCGTTGATTCTGCTGTGACGTCACGCGCCTGAAGGTTTGCAACCCGCACGTGATTTCCAGGCGTTCTGAAAATTACGAATAATTCACCAATTTTAGCGAGTTTTCCAAACGGGACATTATATGCATTATCGCAATGTGTCCAAAACTTTTAGCAAAAACCTCTCTAAAAAGAGAGTCGATGTGAAAAGTAAATTAGTTGATTTTGTGAGTTGTTTGCGCTATGGTTTCGGAAGTGTTCTGGAGCTGTCCAGGATAGAAAATGTGAAAATTAACTATCACAGATTTTGCAATAGGCTCCCTTGTTTACCTTTTTTTTAACCCTTTCTCCGCCTGTAGCAAACGTGGTGACGTCGATAGCTGCAATATCAAACGCCTTAAGCCGGGCATCCATTTGTACGTGATCCGTGATTCGTATCCGTGATTCGTATCCGCGTCCGTATCTGTGTCAGTGAAAAATCGGTTATATAGAGAAAATGTTAGGAAGCATCCATTGATCAGTTCCGTGTCCGCGTCCGCGACGAATCGCACAATGTGCTGTGCGATTCTTGACGGACACGGATGCACTGACGCGGATACAGACATGAATTACGGATCACGTACAAATGGATTTCCGGCTTTACTCTTAAAATAGCAGTTGTTTGGTAGTACAAGAACGGTTGGTATTATACATTATCTGCCGAAAAGTTTTACATTATCGGTCGATAAAAACATAAACAAATATTATTACATTTATGGACAAAGTCTGTTACAATATCGATTGGAACTTTTTTTTATTACACTATCGGTTAAAACATATGACAATATCGGTCAGAAATTGTATTACACCATCGGTAAATACAGTATCGGTCGATGTTACAATATCAGTTGTTTTTTATTACACTATCGGTTGATGTTACATTATAGGTATTTTATTACATTATCAGTCGTAACAGGCCGGATCAGCAGCTCATAATTACAGCAATTGTTCCTTATGCATGCATCGATATTTGAGAAGTATTATTATTTACGAATGATGGTTGTTCACGTACATTACAGGGGCGTAGGAAGGTTTCAGATACTGTGGAGGCAATTGGAGCACAACTGAACATGTTCAGTTACTGATAAGTTGTTTTCCCCTTTCATTTTGCTTGTCACATATTTCAATGAACACAATAGCTACTTTTCTTTGTCAATTGATTAGCGTAACACCCTGCCGGACACAAGTACTTGTGTTGGTTCAAAACATAAATAGACAAAATATGTGGTGGGGAGGGGGAGAGGGGCAAAACATACACTAGCCCCACCCCAGTCAGATTATTGAGAGGTGAGCCTGCCCTTCCCACCACACCCGTTTCTACGGCTATGCACATAGCATGATCGAAACAATTTCTAGACAGTTTACATCAATAAGTAACAAGTATTAGTGGTGGAGGATTCAAAAGGGGTCGACGGGGGAATGGGATCTGAGGAATTCACGTGTAAAGCGTGTATTATGTGTTTGCCCCTCCTCCCACCCTCCACTCCCCCTACAAATACACACATACATTCAGTCCAAACTCTATTGTGCTTTACCGTTAGGATGTCCTATTGGTTAAATGGTGGAGGGACTATAAACCTTAAAACTTCACACACACACACACATAAACTCAAATTTTGTATCTGCCCATGTTTTTATTATGCTTCCATCAACATCAGCAAGTTTAGACACATGTTTAACGGTTGAGAAGTACATTCTTTAAAGAAACTATTTTGTTCGATTATGGTACTTATCTGTTTTGGTTTTATATAATAAAGAAAACAAATCAATGAAAAAATCAATATTCGATCATTTCTGACGTCACTTCATTACAGTTTACATTGACCAGCGTGTACGTGTACAGCTAAAATGAATTAAATCAGGTGCCACAGTAACTAGCAAGAACCTGTTTACTCAATTTTCATTGAAACGGTAGATTTTAAAAAACATTACCTTTAGCGTAGACTGTTGTTACCTTTAGCGTTAACATGAAAAGTTGTTGCCTTAAGCGTTAGCGTTGTTACCTTTAGCGGGAGAGGTGATTCTTACCTTTAGCGGAGGTGTTTACCTTTAGCGTTATTATAGTTACCTTTAGCGGTGGTTTTTACCTTTAGCGGAATTGTTACCTTTAACGTCGTATCAACCAGAAGTTAGCATGATATTTGACATTCGATATTCAAACTGAATATCGAAAAACAAAAAAACTCGAGATTCGTTATTCAACAAATAAATTCTGAATATCGAAAAACAAAAAGCTCGAGATTCGTAAATTCGTCGTTACATACACCATAGATTTTATTTTGTACACATTTAGGACACAATAGTGTATGTATGTTAAAGTACAAGTTTAATTTGAATGCAATCTTTTTATTGCATACATTAATCAACCGCTGCTTTATTTGTCGTGTTGTTTGTAAATGTGTATACAATAGAGGCCCCATGTAAATGTGTATACAATAGAGGCCCCATGTAAATGTGTATACAATAGAGGCCCCATGGAAGGTTCGTGTATAACTAAACGTGTTACTTTCTGTAAATGAATACTTATCATTAGTATTATTATTATTATTATTATTATTATTATTATTATGTTAAGTCGGCTTATGTTAAGCTTAGTGTAAACTACATGTCATATTTATTTATATATAGTTATATGTGTGCCAGCTTTTCTGGGATATGTTACCTGTGATGCATGGTTGAGTTTGCAGACCACACGTGGAAGGAGCTTGTTAGATATATACGTACATATAACTAGCGTAGCACCCATACCAAATACTTGTACATGAATTTCCTTTCGAATCTAACGACAATGGGCTTAATATTAAACACCAGTTCCAAGTATTTAAGGTCTCACTACACAGTACATTTTTACTATGTTGGCCTATATGAATAAAGTTTACAGGGCCATTCCAAACAGGAAGTTTCCAAGCTAAACGTTACTTTTTTATGTAACCAAGTCATTTGCTCACACAAAACTGACAAAATCTAGTACGTTGAACAGGTTTTTTTTTTAATTTGACTGGTGTCCTGCAATGCACTATTTTGGGCTATAATTAACTCCAGAGTTTGGACAAGAATTCCTACTCTTCTTCAACACCCATAAAGCTGCCATATTTTGGTGGCAGTGTCATCTAATAACTGCACATCCAATTTCAGACTATGTTCATCTCACCTGCAACAACAATAAACATATCTGTCAGCAATTTTTAAAAATATTTAAAACCGAAGAACACACTACTACTTTTTAGGCGTAAGAATTAACCTACCGTGGGGTTCAAAGGAGCTAACTGTGCAGTGAGACCTTAAGTCTTTCCCTCTATCATATATACAATGTAAATAAAAATAATATCCGGCATTATCGAGACCAAATATAATATTGAAAGCTTGTTAACAGAATGTGACCCGGGAACGTATGGGAAAGACTGTTCGAGCTTGTGTGGACACTGTAAGGGAGATTGCGACTATCTGACCGCTCTATGTCCAGGCGATTGTGACGATGGTTACATTGGTTCCACGTGTACTGTTAGTAAGTATTATAATAATTTACTCTGGAATATAAGCAATTGTCCACATTCTTTTTTATTTTTAAACACATGTTTTAAAGTCTCTATCATGCCATCAACAGTCAAAGTTTACATCAGGTGTTTACCGTTTCTAAACCGACTGACGACGAGTTATATATAATTATATAAAACTTACATATTTTGAAAATCTAAACTCTATATAGACAAAATATAAACGGCTTTAACCAGCCAATACCAAACCCAAAACTGGAAATTCAATTAAGAGTTACCAACTCATAATTAATTTTACGCATATTCAGTCTCAGGTATTTTAAATACTATTATTTTGAATAAACCTATGCTTTTAATCGGCACACATATGTTATTTTATGACCTGAACACCTGAATAGGGTTTGGATAAACAATTGTGTAGTGTAATTGTGTCGTTATTTGGCCGGTTGTTGCCTTTAAAGGCAACGTTTCTCATTTATTACCCATGTAATGCGATAAAGTGAGTTATTCTTTATGTCAACAAACGAGATTAAAGTTTGAATGAAAATTATTCTATTCATGAAGAGGTTGGATACTATTTGACATTTGAACAAAAACCTTGACAGTGAACTTGACATTCTGATATTGGTATGGGCATTTCTCTTTTGTCTATGCAAATGTATAAGCAAAGTTTGATTTAGAAATGAAATATTTTAATGGAATGTTAGTGTGTATGTTTTTTGTTTAAAATTGAATTCTAAACCCGGAGTCTGACCTTAACTGTTGATATTGGTGCATGTATATACAACACAAGGGACAGCACATGACTTTTACAATCATTAGTTTGTATTCTTGTAAATGAATCCATTTCTTAAAAAATAATTTCAAGTCTATTAATAAATTATTCTTAAAGGCTGCCCTCTCGGTTTCTATGGTTTCAAATGTCAGAACAAATGCCCGATAAACTGTGGGAGCAACTGTACGAAAACAGATGGATCCTGCGTCTGCAAGGATGGGTGGATGGGTCATCAATGTACCGAAGGTGAGGAGTGTCAACATTTGCAACTCGGAAAGCTTGCGTATTTCCTGTTTTTTTCTCTTATCTGAACTTCTCTTATACTAAGTATATTAAATTTTAAAAGTTTATGTTTATTTTCATTAAACTCCAACTGCAATTTTAAAGATAACATCACAAACTACACTCAATACATTTAAAAAAGCACCATTTTTTAATTTCGATTATTTTTATTCCACCGATTTTTTGTTGTTGTTCAAATCAAGATTGTAGATTATGTTAGTATGCACGTCTCTTTGACCCAAAGGGCGATAAACAACAGTTGTATAAACTTTGCTCTACTTCTTTCAGTTAAAACACATTTTGAACGAGGACATCAACTTCAAAAAAATACCAAGTGTTGCGTTTTCAAATGTTCTGATTGTATTTACATGTACAACAATTGCAATTAAAACTGTGTTCATATTCGCATGTAGTGCATTGACACGTTACTTGGTTACATATGAATAGTATTATCATCATTCATATAGTACAAGGGTTTTTATTTGTCTTCTCTATTCTACCGTAGCTTTAAATCTATTATTGGTGCGGTATTGTCAACATTTAGTAATATGCACAAATAGATTGCTTTGAACTATTCAAACAAATATAAATAATTATGCAAATTTTATTGAAAAACTAACGGGACTAACAAGCGAGTTAAAAACAACAAAATTGCCATGTGTCCCTTTAAAAGTTGAATGCAAGTGTTTGCAATTACATCCTATAAAAGCTATAGAATCACAAATATTGTCAGCATTTTAACCTATGGCCGTTGTTTCTTGCATTTCGACAAAATAATT
>JAWPHD010023381.1:0-22253 GCA_037043455.1 Cyrtodaria siliqua | reverse complement strand
CGATGCCATTGCGTTCGGACGCTGTGGTTTCTATAGGACCCTATATATCATTTTGGGCCAGAGTCTGATCTGAAGAAACATACTATGGAGTTTGCTTTCTTGGCAACTGCTTTAATATGGGGTTCACACTTGAGGTCCTCTGAAATGTTTGCTCCAAGAGAGGGGTTCTGGTTTACTTGTTATACAACATACATGTATTTAGTTAATAGATGTGGCTAGATTTGTTGTTGATACTCAAGAAGTACCATTGAATGGTGCTGAATCTTATGCACTATTTCTCTAGAGAGGATACGCCGTGCAGTAGTAGTGTGTGATCTAGCTATGTATCATATGTTTGTACAAAAGGCAATCCTGCAGATAGCTTAGCTATCAAGATTAACGATTAACGAGAAAAGTTTGCATCAGATGATGCACACATTGAAAGTTTCAAAGCAAGACAATAAATGGCCAAAGAACGAACATATTGACTCACCTCGGCGACGTTTCGCCAGTTTTTACCACCATTTTGTACACATTTAACCAATAGCGCCGCCTAAGCAGCGCCATAAACCTCTACACGTTAACCCACCTGCAAACGGTGCTTAAACCAACAAACCAATACATTTATATCGAGCGCTTTCGGTATTTATCGCCTTCTTTAGGATACATACATAAAGTTACAAAAAACATAAACCAGTTAATACTATAAACGTGCGCTTTATGCACCCATGCCAGTATTGGTATTAAAATGTGTTCATATAAAACCTGTAAGCAGTGTAAAAATACAATGACATTTTAAAATTGGAGAAACAGAAAAATAGAAATATTTTAAAAACTATTAGTTCTTATAAACCTATATAATACGTGTAATGGTGTTATGGTGTGTACAAGTTATTGAATCTGTTAAAACTAATATCTGGTCAAACTAAATACATGCATACACCAATAACTGTGACTGTACATCCAACGATATAAGTGTTTAGTATTGTACTCGACAGAAGTGTATAGTTTCTTAAAAACGGACAGTTTGTGTGATAACGCAAAATGCCGATCTTCTGGGTAAAGTAAGTTGTATGTTTTATTTTTTAGATAAATGAAATAGATCAATGCTGCAAAGTTAATCACTAGTAGTTAATTACTGGTGTGTGTTACTAATATATCTAAAAGTGTACATGCATTGTTGCATGTTTATTATTTGGTCTTGAATATGGTTAAACATCGTACAGATGTAACATGTTTACAATGTACATGCAAATTACTTATGCAAAGTCCTTTATGATGATATTGGCTGTTTTCATTGGACACTTTTATGCAAATTCATGAAATTATGATGAAATTTGGACTATTCCTGTTGGATGGTTTTAGTGGGAAAGCCTTCAGGAACTGTCTGTGAAAGTATATAAACAAAATGTGGGGGTTGAGTTGAGATCAGTTTTAATATTCTTTGTTAAAGTTAATTTAGATTTTGATGCTTTTATAAAATATATTTGTGAGAAGATTTACTTATTATTGTGCTCTTTCATAACGACAGTGAAATTGTATATTAGGACTAAATCAGAAATATTGGAAATTTATTTAGAATAAGAGCATTTAATATTCAGCTTAAAGAGACACTTACTGTTTTGGATTAAAAAGACACTTACTATTTTGGATCAAAGAGATTCTTACGTTTTCGGATTAAAGAGACACTTGCTAATGTGGATTACAGGAACAGTGTGTAATTGTATTTGGACTTAATTCAAAGATTGGATATTAATGAAAAACTGGATTTGTTATTCTGTAAATGAATATTGTATGTAAATAAATTTGTTAATTATACTTTTGTGTGGCTGGTTTTGCTTCCTTGCTTGTTACATTTTACTTGTAACAGAAACTTGGGGCTCGTCCGGGACAGAAACATTTTCGGTGCTGTTATCATATATACATTGCTTTTGGCAATAATAAAATAATATATAAATAATCGAATAACAAAATTGTTTGTACATTTTGCGCATTTTCAATATTATAAAGAGTGAAACCAGTTACAATCTAAATGGTGTTTGATCTTGAAAAAAAATGTTGCTACGCCTACTCAGGTGGAATTTGATTCACTTATAAAAGATGAATTGCTCTTGCTTGCAAAACATTATAAGTTATCGCGTTTGTTGGTGGACACGGAATTTGATGTAAAATTAAAAGAAATAGAATTAGAAAAAATGAAGATAGAAAATGAAATGCAGTTGAAAGAAAAACAAATGCAGATGCAAATCGAAAAAAAAATTAAACGAAATGTTGAAGTATTCTTTTTAACATTTGCAATGACGTGTACACACCATAACACCATTTCACATACTATATAGGTTATAAGAACAAGTAGTTTTATAAGATATTTCTATTTTTCTGTTTCTCCAAAATAGTATAGCAAAATATATGACAAGAGAGATGATTTTAATTTTGACATTGTTAATTATCCCCACTTGGATGAGGATTTTCCCTAGCAACTTCTTATGGGGTGTCTGTGTCTCAACTTATTCGTTTTTCAATAGCTTGTACTCGAGTTGAGGACTTTAATATTCGTAATCTTTGTATAACTAAAAAGCTACTCAATCAGGGTTACCGTTACCATAAACTTCATAAAACCTTTGCAAAATTTTATTATCGTAACCCTGATCTTCTTTCCAAATATAAAAGTAATTTAAGGACTCTTCTGCGACAAGGACTATCGCAACTTGACTTCTATGGTGATGTGATTTATAAACTTCGTAAGATACTTGGTCATGATCACTTTCATACTATCTTTGTTAAACTTGTTAAAAAGCTTATCAAAAGAGGTTATGACCCTATCATTTTGCAACGTACTGCATGCTTGGTGGTGGACCCTTTACAGTTCGCCACTATGCTTTCCTCTTTAATTGTTCGATGACCGGACAGGCTATGGACCCTATGATGACGCCTACCTAAATACCATTGAGACGGTGGCGTTTGATGTTTGTCTATGATCTTTCTTGTCGTTCCCTTAATGGTTTATTCTCTTGTTGCTCTGGCTTCTGCCAAGTCAGTGAGTACCTTCATTGAGCCTTTCTAGGTTATTGGTTTTATGCCTCCGAAAATATTTCGGGGGCATATAGTAATCGCACCGTCCGTCCGTCCGGATTCTGTCCGTCATTCCGAAGTTCGTGTCCGGACCGTAACTTCACAACCCCTGCAGGGATGTTTAAATAACTTGGCACAAGTGATCACCATAACAAGACAATGTGTCCCCCACAAAACCCAGGTCCGTACCTCAAAGGTCAAGGTCACACTTGAAGTTCATAGGTCAAAAACAGGTCCGCAATTTCGTGTCCGGACCGTAACGTCACAACACCTGCAGGGATTTTTAAATAAATTGGCACAAGTGATCACCATAACAAGACAATGTGTCGCGCGCAAAACCAAGGTATTCAAGGTCAAGGTCACACTTGGAGGTCAAAAGTCAAATTGTGTCCGGTCAATAACTCATTCATGAACGGATTTTCAAATAACTTGACACAAAATCCAAGTCTGTGGCCCCAAGGTCAATGTCACATTTAGAGGTCAAATGTCAAATTATGTCCGGTCAATAACTTTTGCATGCCTGGACGGATTTTCAAATAATTTGGCACAAGTGCTCACCACAACCAAATAAGGTGTCGTGCACAAATCCAGGTCCATGGCTCCAATGTCAAGGTCATACTTAGAGGTCAAAGGACACTTCGGGGGCATTTATCACTTACAGTGATATTTCTTGTTCGTATTATATTTACACGAGCATAGTGGTGTTTTACTTATACTGCCTATTGATGCTGCCTTGTTGGTTAGAGATTAGATCCTGGCGGGTTTTTCCTTATTTACACTATCCTGTTTTAATGGGATGACAGTAGGGTAAGTGTGAGGTTTGGTGCACCCTAGATCCGGTTTGCCACTGACCGTTCCAATGCGGTAGCCCTATTGTTAACCCTTTTGTGTTTGTGATGTCGTTTGCATATATTTTTGCTTTTGCTTTCTTGTTTGTCTGTTTGCGTGTTTGTTTCTGTGTTCTGTGGTTGACTGTCCTCCTTGGATGCTATTTGCCCTGTCCGATCTTTTTATATATCAGTCTATTTTTACATAATCATTGAATCAAAAGTCGTTTATTTCCGCGAACTATAATAATAGCAGTCTGACCCTTTGACCCCACGGCAATTACACTCCCAGACACATCTGTTCACGCCAGTCTGTAACACGACTTCGGAATTACAGGTTTTATATGAGCAAAAATTAAACATATAGCAACGTTTACACTGTTACCATATTACAATTGTGGTATGCAAAATACTGGCATGGGCCCATAAAGCATACATTTATAATGTTTTTGATTTTAAACATTTTTTTCCGAAATGTATGTGTTGTTTTTGTAATTTAATGTATGTATCGTCGCGCCGATTTCACCAAAATACTTAAGTATATACTTAGCTACTTAAAATCTTAAATTTAAACTTTTCTTCTAAGTTTTACTTACGTTAGGAAAATGCGTTTCACCAACCCAGTTTTATTAAGTAAAAACTTAAATTTAAGTAAATTACCACTAAGTGAACAGCAAATAATTGGACCAAATATGCTTAAAACATTGTTCATTTTGAAAAGTAATGCAATTTCAATGCACAAATCATCACTTTTCTATCCTGTGGTATCAAGTTTACATAAATCTGTTGCATGTTTAGAAATGTATTCAAGGATTTTCGTCAAGCTAAATTACAGTGGAAGTCCCATAAACAATATGTTTCTTCTATTTACTTCAACATTATTCACAAGTGCATGTCCATAACGAGACACATGTACATAATGTATCTGAAACATCACTAAATACATAAGACAAAGGTCAGATACAGTTATAATGCTTTATATTATCACAAATGATGATAAAAAAAGAAGCAGTTACCATGTGTTTGTGGTGATTGGTTGCTATGATATTTTCCAAACATCTTGGTGATCATGATTTTTTACTGGTTTCATGAAAACTGCATGTACTTTATTTACACTGTTTGCAGAATAGATAAATTCCCAATCCATATTTAATTAAGTTTTTAGGTTTTTTACTTAACTAGGTTCTTAAGTAGAAACTTAATTTATGTTGGTGAAACACATTTCTGCTAAGTTTTACTTAGTGACTTAGTTAAGTATTTTCTTAAGTATTTAAGTAAACCTTAAACAATTGCTGGTGAAATCGGCGCCTAAAGAAGGCGATAAAAGCCGAAAGCGCTCGATATAAATTTATTGGTTTAAGCACTGTTTGGTTAATACTATATATACATGAGCATATATATGTTATACTCATATTGCCAATTAATTCGCCTTTGTTTGTTAGAGAATATCGCCTGGCGTTTTTTTTTTTATATATTTATTGTCCCGTTTTATTTATTTGACAATAGGGCAAAAGTGAGGTTTGGTGCACCATAGAATCTGGTTTAAAAAACCCAAGGCCTTTTAGCCATTGACCGTCCAAATGCAGTAGCCCTATTTGTGTTTGTGTAGTCGCCTACTTTGCCATTTTCTTGTAGTTGTCGTTCGTTTTGTATGCGTGTTTTTACTTGAGTGTGTATTGTGAATGCTACATTTCCTATTCGACTTTTGTACCTACTTTTAACTCTAATACCCGTATGCTAGTTCCTTTATCTAGGTATTTCATGACGGTAATAAAAGAGAAAATGAATACATTTTACATGGCAACCGCAATTGCTGTGTACATGTAACAAACACCAAGTATGATCTGACATTCATACAGAATATAACATTTATCAAACGAGAAAAAGTAAATTTACATTATAAAACACAATTCCATACATCCATATAAGCAAACTGACAGTTGGATGTATTTACGGACGAACACACATACATTTAGACACAAAGAATGCACATGCATGTTTGGATGAAAGCTTGGATCGAAAGACGATCAAAGAAAAATTAAGAAATATCAGGAACTTAATACATCACAAATCGATAAGGGTTTTTCAAAATCGGGTTAGATTTCGGGTACGGTGGGTTAGCTATTGTGTAGGCCTGGGTTACCTTCAATGCTACGTCTTGTCTTGTGAAAGAGGCTAAATTTTGGACTGGGATACGTTCTGGGTTCTTTCTAACGTAGTAAATGGAACTAATGTGCTTATGTCCCTTTATATATGACTAGCATAAACGTAAGGTACATTTATACTCTAAATGAGTATAGATGGGTTCTTTTCGTTTGTTTAAATGGTGTTTACGTGCTGTTTAGCAAAATATGGTTCTAAGAGGCAGAACAACACAATATATATCATAGAAATTTAATGGAATACATCTGCAAATGTATTGAAAAATAAACAGATAACAACAAATCGGAGCTAGTGCAATTATAGGTTATCATACACAATACCTGGTTCATTACACAGCTATACACATGCCACATGACATGGAGATGATGTACATTAGCGGTACTTTCAAATCAATCATAAACGTCAATACTGTTCTTTAACAAACATTGCAGCTTGTTTAATCCTAATATCGTTATAAAAGAGTATGAGAGTGGACCTTTGGAAACGATCGAACACGATAAATACGAAATGTTTACCGATTTTCATCATGTAAATATGAAATAAACTCTCACACCTCTGAAATTAGCGGGCGTGGGTCTTGAACACTGCAACGTAGGACATTAGGACATTTGTGACTAGAACTTGAAATAAAAACATCGTCGCCATTAAAATATGTGTAGTTAAAAAAACGTGGAAGCGTGGTGGGTGAGGAAGGGTGGGGGCATATTTCTCGAGTCGAGTCTGATTGAAAAGTGTTCATATTCAACATAATACATAATAATATATTGCTTTTACGGCATCGCTATTCCAAGAATATGGTGAATGTTTTTTTTTGTGTATGTGTTATTTTGTCGTATTTTTTTGTGTCTGAAACCATTTCAATTATATACACATACGCACAAACTCAAAGTCGTAATTTTATTTGGTGTGCATTTGATAGGGTCTACAATGTTTCGTATGCCGGTCAAATGACGGCGACACTCAAACGCTTTACCACATTTTGTTTGCCTCTCTGTGCATTTCGTCAGCGTGGTCATTTAAATATGCGTTTTGCTTCCTCCTTAAATTACAAACCGGGCAAGTAAACTTTTCAGAAATAGTGAATGCATTCGCTATGATCGTGCTTTTTTAAGCTGGAGTCATACAAAAGTGAGTTAATATTTATCAACAAGTAAATATTTCAAAAGAGCCTTATATTGACATTTTTGCTATATTTTCCATTGGCAGGCGTAAATCTAGGTGTCATGGTCGTATACGTAATGGTAACATCAAACGGAAATCACGTATTACTATGTCAGTCGCTGATTTACTTACTATTTTGAAACAGTCTGGAAAGTACTCGATGCTTTCTTGTCTCACCTCTTTATCCATTTCTTAACTTAAAGCTGTACAGTCCCTATTTTAACTTGTAATAACTCATGAATATTAATGAGTCACGTGTGAAGTCGTTTCGAATCGACGAACACCCCAAAAGTCCGTATATAAGCATAAATCGATGCGTACAATTTTACATTTTTATTTAGCCTCCGTACAGGTAACATCGGTCAATATACGGCTCCAAACGAAATTTTAACTACAGCTTTGCACTTGTAAGAAATATAAAAAGATCGGACAGGGAAAGTAGCATTCAAGGAGGACAGTCAACCACAAAACACAGAAACAAACATGGAAACAGACAAACAAGAAGGCAAAAGTAATAATAAAAGTAATCGACATCACAAACACAAAAGGGTTGACAATAGGGCTACCGCCTTGGAACGGTCAGTGGCAAAGTAGGCCACTGGGAGTTTAAACCGGTTCTAGGGTGCACCAAACCTCACACTTACCCTACTGTCATCCAATTAAACCGGACAGTGTAAATAAAGAAATCCCCGCCATGATCTAATCTCTAACCAACAAGGCAGCATCAATAGGCAATATAAGTAAATCACATATATGCTCGTGTAAATATAATACAAAAAAACAATAGCCTAGAAAGCCACAATGAAAGTACTCAATGACTTGGCAGAAGCCAGAGCAGTAAGAGAATACACCATTAAGGGCACGACAATAAAGATCATGGACAAACATCAAACGCCACCGTCCCAATGGGCTTTAGGTAGGCGTCATCATAGGGTTCACAGCCTGTCCGGTCATCGTATAAGTTTTGAAAGCTGTACGCTAAACCACTAGACCACTGCTATTTATTGGTATATTGTAGCATTTTAACACTAAATATGCATTACGTAATAACAAGCGCGTGCACACAAACTCATCAAGCGCTAAATAAGAAGTCGAGATATGATTGTTTTGAGGCGAAGTATTAGTTTCATATTGATAACATACAGTATTACACCAGGCAATGTTAATTTACACATGCGACAATATGGACTACATATTTATTGATCCATCTTGAGTTGCGTTCAAATATGTTAAGTTATTTTGCCTCATAATAAATGGTAGTTCGTATACTTTTTTCTCAAGTAGAGTTATATTTCAGTGGATAGAGCACTGGACTTGAAATCAGAAGGTCGTGTGTTTTTTCTGTAAAATTATTGCTACCTGTGGACGATGTGCACTGGTCGATGTATATACAGTAAATGATTTCCTGCGCTATATTTGCTCGCTTTTATACCCGAGTTTGACAGGAGCTGGTGAACATGAAGTAATAAATAAAGACACGCATACAAACAATTTTAACATCGATAACTATCCACACCTGGATGGAGGTGTACCTCATGCTACCTCATACGGGGTGTATATCTCCTAGCTCATTCAATTTGCTAGAGCGTGTAATGATGTTATAGACTTCAATGATCGAAATCAAATTATTACAAGTAAACTTCTTCAGCAGGGTTTTCGTTATCACAAACTACGTAGATCTTTCTCTAAACTCTACCGCCGCAACGAAGGCCTGTTGGAAAAGTACAACACCAACCTTAAAACACTTCTGCGACTAGGCATATCGCAACCCTCATTTTATGGAACTTCGAAAGTTAAAGGAGTCTGACGGGTTTCCTGACCGCTTTGCAAATTTAATCAGGAAGTTCGTCAGAAAAGGATATAGCCATTTTGTTTTACAGCGCACTGCATGTTTAATGATTGACCCTCTACAGTCAGTCATTACGCTTCACCTTTCACTTGTGCGATGACTGGCTACCTCTTGGGACTCTATGATTGTACCTACAGAAACCCCAACTAAGGGAAGTGGGCGCAAGAGCTTTTGTCCCTCGGGGTTTCTGGTCGTACCCTAGATTGGTTTTCTCTTTAGCTGCAACTACTATGGTTGTTCAGTACGATTCTTGATACATCCTGAGATGTTTATTATTTTGTATGTGTTTCTTCAGTTAGTTTCTCTGGATGTGGACTTTATTGTTAGTGAATTCCTTTTGATGGGATTCTAGTTGTGTTACACTGTCTTGTTTAATTGGGCGCTGAAGACAGGATAAAAGCGAGGATTGTGTGTATATAAAATCGATCCAAGCTAACCAGTACGCCTTATTACCTACTGACCGTTTAAAGTCGGTAACCCTGTCTTCTCAACCCTTTCTGTTGTTTTTTGTCTCTTTCATTGTATTATCAAGAAATATAAAAATATCGGACAGAGAAAGCAGCATTCAAGGACGACAGTCAACCACAAACCACAAAAACAAACACGCAAACAGTATCAAGTCCTTGTTTGCAGTACATTGCTAGGCAATTATTAATTACTGATTAAATACGTATTAAAGTATCCTACTTTGGGTAATATATTACATAAATGCAAATAAATACATTTCACACTTAATTCCGTAACACGGATATTGAAAACAATAAGTGCATACTTGTCATAAAATTCGCCAGTCGTGAAGGAAAACGATTGTAGAGCTACTAAAATTTAGATTACAATCAAGTTGTAAGACGTATACATCTAACTACTACTCTTGATGACGAAGTACAGAGTACAGACTAGAATGGATTTTCTTCTCAAAATGGAATAACCCCGAATGCTCGATCAAGCATTTACCCACCCGACACTGCAAGCCAAATGTCGCCGGGTAGCTCTTTACTTATTCGGGCTTTCCAACCTTTATATTTACTTGTAGGTTCTCGTCGGGATATGTTTAATGACGATTCGACGCTCTGTAATAGATGTTGTAAATATGCTTTAATAAATAATATGAATAAAGTACATGTATGTGAAATACATATATACGTCATGTCAACAATTTCCAATCATTAAATGTGTTGTTTACATATACAATAAAATGGCCGACGATCTTTTCCACAACAAAAGGTTTTACAATGAACATATTTAAACCAAGTTAAATCAACAATTCCTAACAACATGTTAATGCATATTATGAAACACTATTCAATTAATACTTTACAATGTATTACCTGTAATAGATGTTGTAAATATGCTTTAATAAATAATAAGAATAAAGTACATGTGTGTGAAATACATATATACGTCATGTCAACAATTTCCAATCATCAAATGTGAAGATCGCAAGTTGTTACGCATGTACGAAAGAATATAATTTACATAAAAAAGGATTATTGCAGGTAAGGTAGAAGGTATATGCAACGTGCGATTAAGGTATTAATACTATTTTACCTGTTAGTCCTACGGCCGATAACCGGGAACGAACTACGCATTACAAACTACGGAAACTATTTTGCAGGGATATACTGTGTAATATATGGATAATATAGGAAGTATATAATGGTTATTAAAAGATAATAAAACACCACTATATTTTGTTATGATGTTATTTTATTGAAATATCGCACCTATGGCACAAACAATATATATATTACTGACATAAGTACGCAGCGAACGGTCAGCAGAATCTCTCTCTCTCTATATCTCTCTCTCTCTCCCACTCACTCCCTCACTATCTTTCTTTTATTTCTCTGTGTCTCTTTCTAGCTCTTTCTCTTTCTCCCCCTTTGTAGCTTTCTCTGTCACTCTATCTCTCTAGCGCTCTCTGTAGCTTCTCTATTTCTTTCTCTTTATCTCCACCTCTCTATCTGTCCCTTTTTCGAGCTCTCATTCTATTTCTTTCTCTCTCTTTCTCTTTATTTGTCTCTGTATCTGATAAATTTCCTTCCTGTATTTCACACTATATTTAAAGCGTAACAGAAAACAATGTGTTTTCGAAACTGGATTGAATTGGATGTTGTAATCGCATCAAAAGCTACTTTCATATGGCGTTTGTTCAGCTAACATTTGTGGAGGAAGTCGTCACCGGAAGAACCACAGACGTTCTGCATGCCAGACGGATAGCTTCCTCGCATACAGATTCCTGGTCCCATGAGGGCTCGAACCGACAGTGGTGAAGGGGCAAGTGGTTTAAGAAGACGGTTATTGGGCGGTCAGTTAGATTCATAAAATGATCTGGGTCTGGATAAATGCAAAACAAGTCGTAACGGTTTAGTTGGAGGATTGTTTGAAAATCCAGTACTTCATGTTCACTGACTACACTATCACTTAAATGGCCCTATTCGCCGAAGCTTTGATAAAGAAAGAGTTTTTGAATTATTCCGTGTTACATTGTTCTCTTGTAACATGTACTATTGATTGTTATTGATTTTATTTGCTTCGTAGTATTTTGTTTTGCTTTTATAACACGTTTCGGTCTGACTGGCATTGAACAATCCTGATGGGTATAGCATGTACCAAACATCCGACCACTTTCTAGAAGAACACAAGTCTGTTCAGTTCTCTACGTTCGTATTGGGAAGGTAGATCCAGCTCTACCTGCATCATCAACACGCACCTTCCCTTCATGGTATTGTAGTCCCCGGAGATAAATCTAGCAGCATGGTTTTGAATTTGGTCCAGCACATTGATGTCTTGGAGAGGTAGTGATCCCAAACAATCGAGGCTTATTCTATCACTGATGTGCGCATGTTTTGACCAGTAGGCCTTATTGCCTACTGACCTAACCCTGTCCTCACCACCCTTTCTGTTGTTTTTTGTCTCTTTCATTGTAGTTTCAAGTCCTTGTTTGCAGTACAGTGCGGACCTACGATGCCATTGCGTTCGGACGCTGTGGTTTCTATAGGACCCTATATATCATTTTGGGCCAGAGTCTGATCTGAAGAAACATACTATGGAGTTTGCTTTCTTGGCAACTGCTTTAATATGGGGTTCACACTTGAGGTCCTCTGAAATGTTTGCTCCAAGAGAGGGGTTCTGGTTTACTTGTTATACAACATACATGTATTTAGTTAATAGATGTGGCTAGATTTGTTGTTGATACTCAAGAAGTACCATTGAATGGTGCTGAATCTTATGCACTATTTCTCTAGAGAGGATACGCCGTGCAGTAGTAGTGTGTGATCTAGCTATGTATCATATGTTTGTACAAAAGGCAATCCTGCAGATAGCTTAGCTATCAAGATTAACGATTAACGAGAAAAGTTTGCATCAGATGATGCACACATTGAAAGTTTCAAAGCAAGACAATAAATGGCCAAAGAACGAACATATTGACTCACCTCGGCGACGTTTCGCCAGTTTTTACCACCATTTTGTACACATTTAACCAATAGCGCCGCCTAAGCAGCGCCATAAACCTCTACACGTTAACCCACCTGCAAACGGTGCTTAAACCAACAAACCAATACATTTATATCGAGCGCTTTCGGTATTTATCGCCTTCTTTAGGATACATACATAAAGTTACAAAAAACATAAACCAGTTAATACTATAAACGTGCGCTTTATGCACCCATGCCAGTATTGGTATTAAAATGTGTTCATATAAAACCTGTAAGCAGTGTAAAAATACAATGACATTTTAAAATTGGAGAAACAGAAAAATAGAAATATTTTAAAAACTATTAGTTCTTATAAACCTATATAATACGTGTAATGGTGTTATGGTGTGTACAAGTTATTGAATCTGTTAAAACTAATATCTGGTCAAACTAAATACATGCATACACCAATAACTGTGACTGTACATCCAACGATATAAGTGTTTAGTATTGTACTCGACAGAAGTGTATAGTTTCTTAAAAACGGACAGTTTGTGTGATAACGCAAAATGCCGATCTTCTGGGTAAAGTAAGTTGTATGTTTTATTTTTTAGATAAATGAAATAGATCAATGCTGCAAAGTTAATCACTAGTAGTTAATTACTGGTGTGTGTTACTAATATATCTAAAAGTGTACATGCATTGTTGCATGTTTATTATTTGGTCTTGAATATGGTTAAACATCGTACAGATGTAACATGTTTACAATGTACATGCAAATTACTTATGCAAAGTCCTTTATGATGATATTGGCTGTTTTCATTGGACACTTTTATGCAAATTCATGAAATTATGATGAAATTTGGACTATTCCTGTTGGATGGTTTTAGTGGGAAAGCCTTCAGGAACTGTCTGTGAAAGTATATAAACAAAATTTGGGGGTTGAGTTGAGATCAGTTTTAATATTCTTTGTTAAAGTTAATTTAGATTTTGATGCTTTTATAAAATATATTTGTGAGAAGATTTACTTATTATTGTGCTCTTTCATAACGACAGTGAAATTGTATATTAGGACTAAATCAGAAATATTGGAAATTTATTTAGAATAAGAGCATTTAATATTCAGCTTAAAGAGACACTTACTGTTTTGGATTAAAAAGACACTTACTATTTTGGATCAAAGAGATTCTTACGTTTTCGGATTAAAGAGACACTTGCTAATGTGGATTACAGGAACAGTGTGTAATTGTATTTGGACTTAATTCAAAGATTGGATATTAATGAAAAACTGGATTTGTTATTCTGTAAATGAATATTGTATGTAAATAAATTTGTTAATTATACTTTTGTGTGGCTGGTTTTGCTTCCTTGCTTGTTACATTTTACTTGTAACATAAACTTGGGGCTCGTCCGGGACAGAAACATTTTCGGTGCTGTTATCATATATACATTGCTTTTGGCAATAATAAAATAATATATAAATAATCGAATAACAAAATTGTTTGTACATTTTGCGCATTTTCAATATTATAAAGAGTGAAACCAGTTACAATCTAAATGGTGTTTGATCTTGAAAAAAAATGTTGCTACGCCTACTCAGGTGGAATTTGATTCACTTATAAAAGATGAATTGCTCTTGCTTGCAAAACATTATAAGTTATCGCGTTTGTTGGTGGACACGGAATTTGATGTAAAATTAAAAGAAATAGAATTAGAAAAAATGAAGATAGAAAATGAAATGCAGTTGTGAAAGAAAAACAAATGCAGATGCAAATCGAAAAAAAAATTAAACGAAATGTTGAAGTATTCTTTTTAACATTTGCAATGACGTGTACACACCATAACACCATTTCACATACTATATAGGTTATAAGAACAAGTAGTTTTATAAGATATTTCTATTTTTCTGTTTCTCCAAAATAGTATAGCAAAATATATGACAAGAGAGATGATTTTAATTTTGACATTGTTAATTATCCCCACTTGGATGAGGATTTTCCCTAGCAACTTCTTATGGGGTGTCTGTGTCTCAACTTATTCGTTTTTCAATAGCTTGTACTCGAGTTGAGGACTTTAATATTCGTAATCTTTGTATAACTAAAAAGCTACTCAATCAGGGTTACCGTTACCATAAACTTCATAAAACCTTTGCAAAATTTTATTATCGTAACCCTGATCTTCTTTCCAAATATAAAAGTAATTTAAGGACTCTTCTGCGACAAGGACTATCGCAACTTGACTTCTATGGTGATGTGATTTATAAACTTCGTAAGATACTTGGTCATGATCACTTTCATACTATCTTTGTTAAACTTGTTAAAAAGCTTATCAAAAGAGGTTATGACCCTATCATTTTGCAACGTACTGCATGCTTGGTGGTGGACCCTTTACAGTTCGCCACTATGCTTTCCTCTTTAATTGTTCGATGACCGGACAGGCTATGGACCCTATGATGACGCCTACCTAAATACCATTGAGACGGTGGCGTTTGATGTTTGTCTATGATCTTTCTTGTCGTTCCCTTAATGGTTTATTCTCTTGTTGCTCTGGCTTCTGCCAAGTCAGTGAGTACCTTCATTGAGCCTTTCTAGGTTATTGGTTTTATGCCTCCGAAAATATTTCGGGGGCATATAGTAATCGCACCGTCCGTCCGTCCGGATTCTGTCCGTCATTCCGAAGTTCGTGTCCGGACCGTAACTTCACAACCCCTGCAGGGATGTTTAAATAACTTGGCACAAGTGATCACCATAACAAGACAATGTGTCCCCCACAAAACCCAGGTCCGTACCTCAAAGGTCAAGGTCACACTTGAAGTTCATAGGTCAAAAACAGGTCCGCAATTTCGTGTCCGGACCGTAACGTCACAACACCTGCAGGGATTTTTAAATAAATTGGCACAAGTGATCACCATAACAAGACAATGTGTCGCGCGCAAAACCAAGGTATTCAAGGTCAAGGTCACACTTGGAGGTCAAAAGTCAAATTGTGTCCGGTCAATAACTCATTCATGAACGGATTTTCAAATAACTTGACACAAAATCCAAGTCTGTGGCCCCAAGGTCAATGTCACATTTAGAGGTCAAATGTCAAATTGTGTCCGGTCAATAACTTTTGCATGCCTGGACGGATTTTCAAATAATTTGGCACAAGTGCTCACCACAACCAAATAAGGTGTCGTGCACAAATCCAGGTCCATGGCTCCAATGTCAAGGTCATACTTAGAGGTCAAAGGACACTTCGGGGGCATTTATCACTTACAGTGATATTTCTTGTTCGTATTATATTTACACGAGCATAGTGGTGTTTTACTTATACTGCCTATTGATGCTGCCTTGTTGGTTAGAGATTAGATCCTGGCGGGTTTTTCCTTATTTACACTATCCTGTTTTAATGGGATGACAGTAGGGTAAGTGTGAGGTTTGGTGCACCCTAGATCCGGTTTGCCACTGACCGTTCCAATGCGGTAGCCCTATTGTTAACCCTTTTGTGTTTGTGATGTCGTTTGCATATATTTTTGCTTTTGCTTTCTTGTTTGTCTGTTTGCGTGTTTGTTTCTGTGTTCTGTGGTTGACTGTCCTCCTTGGATGCTATTTGCCCTGTCCGATCTTTTTATATATCAGTCTATTTTTACATAATCATTGAATCAAAAGTCGTTTATTTCCGCGAACTATAATAATAGCAGTCTGACCCTTTGACCCCACGGCAATTACACTCCCAGACACATCTGTTCACGCCAGTCTGTAACACGACTTCGGAATTACAGGTTTTATATGAGCAAAAATTAAACATATAGCAACGTTTACACTGTTACCATATTACAATTGTGGTATGCAAAATACTGGCATGGGCCCATAAAGCATACATTTATAATGTTTTTGATTTTAAACATTTTTTTCCGAAATGTATGTGTTGTTTTTGTAATTTAATGTATGTATCGTCGCGCCGATTTCACCAAAATACTTAAGTATATACTTAGCTACTTAAAATCTTAAATTTAAACTTTTCTTCTAAGTTTTACTTACGTTAGGAAAATGCGTTTCACCAACCCAGTTTTATTAAGTAAAAACTTAAATTTAAGTAAATTACCACTAAGTGAACAGCAAATAATTGGACCAAATATGCTTAAAACATTGTTCATTTTGAAAAGTAATGCAATTTCAATGCACAAATCATCACTTTTCTATCCTGTGGTATCAAGTTTACATAAATCTGTTGCATGTTTAGAAATGTATTCAAGGATTTTCGTCAAGCTAAATTACAGTGGAAGTCCCATAAACAATATGTTTCTTCTATTTACTTCAACATTATTCACAAGTGCATGTCCATAACGAGACACATGTACATAATGTATCTGAAACATCACTAAATACATAAGACAAAGGTCAGATACAGTTATAATGCTTTATATTATCACAAATGATGATAAAAAAAGAAGCAGTTACCATGTGTTTGTGGTGATTGGTTGCTATGATATTTTCCAAACATCTTGGTGATCATGATTTTTTACTGGTTTCATGAAAACTGCATGTACTTTATTTACACTGTTTGCAGAATAGATAAATTCCCAATCCATATTTAATTAAGTTTTTAGGTTTTTTACTTAACTAGGTTCTTAAGTAGAAACTTAATTTATGTTGGTGAAACACATTTCTGCTAAGTTTTACTTAGTGACTTAGTTAAGTATTTTCTTAAGTATTTAAGTAAACCTTAAACAATTGCTGGTGAAATCGGCGCCTAAAGAAGGCGATAAAAGCCGAAAGCGCTCGATATAAATTTATTGGTTTAAGCACTGTTTGGTTAATACTATATATACATGAGCATATATATGTTATACTCATATTGCCAATTAATTCGCCTTTGTTTGTTAGAGAATATCGCCTGGCGTTTTTTTTTTTATATATTTATTGTCCCGTTTTATTTATTTGACAATAGGGCAAAAGTGAGGTTTGGTGCACCATAGAATCTGGTTTAAAAAACCCAAGGCCTTTTAGCCATTGACCGTCCAAATGCAGTAGCCCTATTTGTGTTTGTGTAGTCGCCTACTTTGCCATTTTCTTGTAGTTGTCGTTCGTTTTGTATGCGTGTTTTTACTTGAGTGTGTATTGTGAATGCTACATTTCCTATTCGACTTTTGTACCTACTTTTAACTCTAATACCCGTATGCTAGTTCCTTTATCTAGGTATTTCATGACGGTAATAAAAGAGAAAATGAATACATTTTACATGGCAACCGCAATTGCTGTGTACATGTAACAAACACCAAGTATGATCTGACATTCATACAGAATATAACATTTATCAAACGAGAAAAAGTAAATTTACATTATAAAACACAATTCCATACATCCATATAAGCAAACTGACAGTTGGATGTATTTACGGACGAACACACATACATTTAGACACAAAGAATGCACATGCATGTTTGGATGAAAGCTTGGATCGAAAGACGATCAAAGAAAAATTAAGAAATATCAGGAACTTAATACATCACAAATCGATAAGGGTTTTTCAAAATCGGGTTAGATTTCGGGTACGGTGGGTTAGCTATTGTGTAGGCCTGGGTTACCTTCAATGCTACGTCTTGTCTTGTGAAAGAGGCTAAATTTTGGACTGGGATACGTTCTGGGTTCTTTCTAACGTAGTAAATGGAACTAATGTGCTTATGTCCCTTTATATATGACTAGCATAAACGTAAGGTACATTTATACTCTAAATGAGTATAGATGGGTTCTTTTCGTTTGTTTAAATGGTGTTTACGTGCTGTTTAGCAAAATATGGTTCTAAGAGGCAGAACAACACAATATATATCATAGAAATTTAATGGAATACATCTGCAAATGTATTGAAAAATAAACAGATAACAACAAATCGGAGCTAGTGCAATTATAGGTTATCATACACAATACCTGGTTCATTACACAGCTATACACATGCCACATGACATGGAGATGATGTACATTAGCGGTACTTTCAAATCAATCATAAACGTCAATACTGTTCTTTAACAAACATTGCAGCTTGTTTAATCCTAATATCGTTATAAAAGAGTATGAGAGTGGACCTTTGGAAACGATCGAACACGATAAATACGAAATGTTTACCGATTTTCATCATGTAAATATGAAATAAACTCTCACACCTCTGAAATTAGCGGGCGTGGGTCTTGAACACTGCAACGTAGGACATTAGGACATTTGTGACTAGAACTTGAAATAAAAACATCGTCGCCATTAAAATATGTGTAGTTAAAAAAACGTGGAAGCGTGGTGGGTGAGGAAGGGTGGGGGCATATTTCTCGAGTCGAGTCTGATTGAAAAGTGTTCATATTCAACATAATACATAATAATATATTGCTTTTACGGCATCGCTATTCCAAGAATATGGTGAATGTTTTTTTTTGTGTATGTGTTATTTTGTCGTATTTTTTTGTGTCTGAAACCATTTCAATTATATACACATACGCACAAACTCAAAGTCGTAATTTTATTTGGTGTGCATTTGATAGGGTCTACAATGTTTCGTATGCCGGTCAAATGACGGCGACACTCAAACGCTTTACCACATTTTGTTTGCCTCTCTGTGCATTTCGTCAGCGTGGTCATTTAAATATGCGTTTTGCTTCCTCCTTAAATTACAAACCGGGCAAGTAAACTTTTCAGAAATAGTGAATGCATTCGCTATGATCGTGCTTTTTTAAGCTGGAGTCATACAAAAGTGAGTTAATATTTATCAACAAGTAAATATTTCAAAAGAGCCTTATATTGACATTTTTGCTATATTTTCCATTGGCAGGCGTAAATCTAGGTGTCATGGTCGTATACGTAATGGTAACATCAAACGGAAATCACGTATTACTATGTCAGTCGCTGATTTACTTACTATTTTGAAACAGTCTGGAAAGTACTCGATGCTTTCTTGTCTCACCTCTTTATCCATTTCTTAACTTAAAGCTGTACAGTCCCTATTTTAACTTGTAATAACTCATGAATATTAATGAGTCACGTGTGAAGTCGTTTCGAATCGACGAACACCCCAAAAGTCCGTATATAAGCATAAATCGATGCGTACAATTTTACATTTTTATTTAGCCTCCGTACAGGTAACATCGGTCAATATACGGCTCCAAACGAAATTTTAACTACAGCTTTGCACTTGTAAGAAATATAAAAAGATCGGACAGGGAAAGTAGCATTCAAGGAGGACAGTCAACCACAAAACACAGAAACAAACATGGAAACAGACAAACAAGAAGGCAAAAGTAATAATAAAAGTAATCGACATCACAAACACAAAAGGGTTGACAATAGGGCTACCGCCTTGGAACGGTCAGTGGCAAAGTAGGCCACTGGGAGTTTAAACCGGTTCTAGGGTGCACCAAACCTCACACTTACCCTACTGTCATCCAATTAAACCGGACAGTGTAAATAAAGAAATCCCCGCCATGATCTAATCTCTAACCAACAAGGCAGCATCAATAGGCAATATAAGTAAATCACATATATGCTCGTGTAAATATAATACAAAAAAACAATAGCCTAGAAAGCCACAATGAAAGTACTCAATGACTTGGCAGAAGCCAGAGCAGTAAGAGAATACACCATTAAGGGCACGACAATAAAGATCATGGACAAACATCAAACGCCACCGTCCCAATGGGCTTTAGGTAGGCGTCATCATAGGGTTCACAGCCTGTCCGGTCATCGTATAAGTTTTGAAAGCTGTACGCTAAACCACTAGACCACTGCTATTTATTGGTATATTGTAGCATTTTAACACTAAATATGCATTACGTAATAACAAGCGCGTGCACACAAACTCATCAAGCGCTAAATAAGAAGTCGAGATATGATTGTTTTGAGGCGAAGTATTAGTTTCATATTGATAACATACAGTATTACACCAGGCAATGTTAATTTACACATGCGACAATATGGACTACATATTTATTGATCCATCTTGAGTTGCGTTCAAATATGTTAAGTTATTTTGCCTCATAATAAATGGTAGTTCGTATACTTTTTTCTCAAGTAGAGTTATATTTCAGTGGATAGAGCACTGGACTTGAAATCAGAAGGTCGTGTGTTTTTTCTGTAAAATTATTGCTACCTGTGGACGATGTGCACTGGTCGATGTATATACAGTAAATGATTTCCTGCGCTATATTTGCTCGCTTTTATACCCGAGTTTGACAGGAGCTGGTGAACATGAAGTAATAAATAAAGACACGCATACAAAGAAGAAATCAAATTGATAGAGAGACTCTGTAGCTTTAAGCTGATTGACGAGGAAGCAGACAAAATGTTCATTCGAACAGATCCTTTGTATAACACTGCTTCCATGATATACGCAGCATGTTCGCCAACCCCATATTAACAAGGAGTCTGATCACGTCTGACATCTTTTAAAAAATCGTTATCTTAATAAAGGCAATGATTTTATTGATATACCAATTTAGATATAAAAAATCGAAGTACGACCAATAAGAAATATGATTTTCAATTACAACAAAATAATGTCTGATCTTGTCTATTGAGGATTTTAGTATTAAAAGGTGTCGTAGAGAACATGCTGACCCTAACTCTCTTTCTAATTGGAAAAATACTATTTTTAACATCCGCATGAACTTATTTAAGGCTAACACCTCAATACTTCTACCTAGACCTTCGTTTCGTAATTTAAAATCGGTAATACAGGAATTTCATCAGTTTGTTTTAGTCCCTGCTGATAAAGCAGCTAATAATATAATTATTGTTTGGTGCCTCCATTACATCCATGTTTTATCTCAGGAACTCGGGAGTACTAATTCGTATACTCCAGTCCTATCTACTGAAGATAATGTTGTTTCGACGCATATCACTCAGTGCAAGATTTTCAGAGCTGGAGTAGACGAAAAACAAAACAGACTTCCAACGATGTTCTGGATTCCCAAATTACACTAACAACTATATTTTATTTTCAATTCTAGTTCTTGCACCACTACAAATATCTCCAAAACTTGTAACATCTTGTCTTAATGTCCTTAAAGATCTCGTTAAACAATATTGTGCTAAAGCTTATGAAAACTCTGGGATTAATTTATTTTGGTCTATTAAATATTCATGCGACGCTCTTGATAAAATTTGCTATAAACTTCAAGCTTCATCGATAAGAACTTACATTATATACAACTTTACCACAAAACCTTATCAAAGCTTATTGCTCTCATTCAAAAAACGTCTGCTAGGGAATATACTACATTAAAGTCTTTTTTACTAACGACAGTTCGGACAATTACACTATGTGGACTTGCCATGAAGTTTGTGAATCACTTATATTTCTATTAGATAATATTTTCGTCAGGTATGGAATTACCGTTTATAGACAAATTGTTGGTATCCCTATTGGTACGAACTGTGCATCCCTTGTCGCAGATTTGTTTTTATATTGCTATGAAAGAGATTTCATGTTGAGTCTTTCACCAGATACTCAGGCATATGTTATTGAAACCTTTAATGACACCTCCCGGTATCTGGATGATCTATTGGACATCGACAACCCGTTCTTGTCTACAATGGTTAATAATATATATCCTAAAGAACTTCAACTTAACAAAGCCTATATACTGAACCAAACAGCTAACGGATCATCAGACAATACCTTTAATGTATGAACTTATTATATTCCGACTGGAGACAGATGATTTGATTTGAATGATTTTTGTTTAAAATTTACAGTCGTTTTTATCAAGATATTTGTCTCGTTCAGAATGAAATTTGTTTTGATTTATTGATTGTTATTATT